>CAIGQW010052810.1:216212-234748 GCA_903798125.1 Danio choprae
AAAGAAAGAAAGAAAGAAAGAAAGAAAGAAAGAAAGAAAGAAAGAAAAACAAACATGTTTGGGATGAATTATCTTTTTAAACTGGTCAATTGAACTGAATCAATACATTTGTTAAAAAAAAGGCGGGGAAAAAAGCATTAAATGTGACTGAAGACTGGATAATGGCTGCTAAAAATGCAGCTTTGCCATCACAAACATAAACTACATTTCATATACATTAAAATGGGAGTCACGGTGGCTCAGTGTTTAGCGCTGTCGGCTCACAGCAAGAAGGATGCTAGTTCGAGTTGGGATTACTATGTGGAGTTTGCATGTTCTCCTCGTGTTCACGTGGGTTTCCTCTGGGTGCTCCGGTTTCCCCCACAGTCCAAAGACATGCAGTATAGGTCAATTGAATAAACTAAATTGGCCGTAGTGTATGTGTGTGAATGAGTGTATGGGTGTTTCCCAGTACTGGGTTGCAGCTGGAAGGGCATCTGCTGTGTAAAACATATGCTGGATAAGTTGGCGGTTCATTCTGCTGTGGCGACCCCTGATGAATAAAGGGTCTAAGTCGAAGGAAAATGAATGAATGATATATTAAAATACAATACAAATATATAATGGTAGTATATCTTATAATAATATGTGTTGTTTTTGTCTGTCCTAGAAAACGGTATTTCTGAGCAAGTGGTGGAAAGTGGGATTCTGCCAGTTCTGGCTCAGATTTTAAGAAGAAAGAGCACACTCACCACTCACACAGCAAGACTGGTCGCTGAACTGGCCAGAGATGGTAAAAACAAGTGTTTTATCTATGAATATAATGTATGTATTGAGTGGTGTAGCCTTATGGTTAACCAAATCTCAAGGGTGGTGCATTCATAGGAAATATTAGCTACACTTCACTCTCAGGTTGTTGTTAGGATTGAAAGTAATGGCAGCTTTTGCCAAGCTTTTTGTCAATTAAAACATACATTTAAAAAGGCTATATTGATTATTCTATAATTCCATCTGTCTTTAGCTCCTGTGAGAGATCAGTGCTTTGACACTGGCATTGTGTCTGCCCTTGTGACTTTACTGCTAAGCCAAGACCAGGACCTCCTCCTTCATGTTAGCCAGGCCATCGCCAGGATCTGCTATGACAGCAGTGAGTGGACCTGAACCATTGCCCTTTTCTTCTAACCACAGGTCTTAAAAGAGATCTGATGTAAATATAAAAAGACAGGGGTCCAAAGACATGCTTGTATGCAAGAGATATCAGTTTCAAGCCAGTAATTAAGGATGTAGATGGTAAATAATTAAATAGATACTGCTACTATTACCCCTAGTTGATCTGAATTCATCTGTATGAGAAGTGAATTTAAGATTTCAGCTTTAGAGCAGATTTCTCAACCACAAACCTCCAAAGGGGGATATTTCAAATGAGACAAAACAAGTATTAAAGTAAGCTAAAACTACAAAAATTTTAATTAGGCTAAGCTGTAAAAATAGATATTGGAAATTGAAAGGCAGATAATATTGGGGATAATGAAGAGCCTTGAAGTCAAAAAGGGTTGAGATTCACTGCTTTAGAAGGACTCGTATCTAAGATGATGCGATCCAGATGACCATTTTGTGACTTGAATTTGTTTTGCATTTGCTGAAACAGTTAATGCTTTATCTAGAGAGATGTGGAGTGAAAAAGGGGTGCGTGTGAATACTGGCCGATAATAATTAATGTCACAAACTGTAAAATATTTACAGGCAGGATTCCGAGTAAAATAACCTCAGATTTTTTACTGCAGCTGCTGTTTTTAGAGAATATAAAGAGAAATTATGATCAGGTTTTTAAAGGGATACTCAACCTAAAACTGAAATTTCTATCATTGTTTTCTTCTGTCTTTCCAAAACGTTCACTTTCTTCTATAAATGACAAAAGAAGCGATTTTGAGAAATGTCTTTGTTTTTCATTCAAGTCAAGCTGTTATGAAAATTAACCGTGGTTATTGTAGTTAAACCATGATAACCACAATTCAACCATGGTTTTGCTACTCTAACCATTTAACTGTGGCATTTGTAGTAATACTGTGGTTAAACAAATGGTAATGAATATGCCAAAAAAAACATGGTTACTAGATTTTTACTATAATAAAACCCTGGTTCATTTTCATAAGTGAAGAGATTTACATGTTGTTTGGTTCCCAAAATGTGTTATATTGTGTTCTGCAGAAGAACAAAATGTATGCGGGTTTAGAGCTGTGTGATGATAGCAGAATTTATTTTTGATTTGAGTATCCCTTTAAGATCATGATCATTCATTTTAGATTTTTAGGGGTCTAAGATGAAGTATAAGCCCCATTTACGATTGATATTAAAATGCTTTTTTTTTCAGGCCAATAACAAGTGGGCATTGCTAAATACATGAGTAAACAAGGTCTAAACTGTTTTGACAACCACATACTGTAGTTGAAAACACTTTATTTTGACATATTGAATGCATTCGAAAAGCCACAAAAGACCACTAACTCTCCACATTCAGGCTCAAAATGTTCATTCATACATTGTTGCCTTGTACCAAAACGCTTAAATTACTATCAGACACGTAAATTGGACCCTTTTTGGAGTCCATAAGTAACTTAATGTTAATCCCTAAAAGCAGTAAACATTTAATGCGTCTCAGCAGACCACTTGTGATCTGAGAACTGAAAACACATTTTGACACACAAGGCTTTAGTGAGCTAAGGCACCCATAAGTAGAGTCTAGCAATCTGCATTTTGACTCTGCAATTTTGGATGTAAGAGTAATTATTTTCTTGCCAGACTTGCAGCAGGAGCGCTTCCTGAGGCTCGGAGCTGTCCCACGACTGGTGTCGGTTCTTCTCCAACACAGTAACAATGAAGCACTGCGGAGCTCTTGCCTTCTGGCCTTATGCAACCTGGCCGACATGGGCGAAGAGGATGGCTCTATGCTCTCCTGGGAGGAAGGGGCTTATTTCGGAGAGGGTGAGCATGTGTTTCGCGGCACCTCACGATATTCTTTCGGCTTTACTTCGGCAGTGACTGTGGTCAGGCTGAAACAGTGGACCAACGGTCAATACTCGGTGGCAGTAGAAGTGCTTCAAAGGTGCTCCACAATGCTGTGGGGCGCAAACAACGGCCACCAGACTGGACACCGCTTGTCAAACTTTTCCAATCTAAGCAGTTGCCCAAAATTGTATAAAGTTATCAAATGCTCTGTGAAGAACATCCCGAGAAACAGGAATCTGAGGGCAGCAGTGCTTCATACCCTCCTGTGAAGCTTAATTGTCTTGGACTAATGCTATTAATGAATGTTTGAGGTGGCCTAAACGGGTGATCTGGTGTAAACCACGTCCCGACATTTAAGGAGCTCATTTCAGCCATTTATGTTAGAAAATGGATCTGAAAGACATACAGTATAACTGCTATTGCTGAGGATACCGATCGAAAGCCAGGTCACAAGACATGTTGTGTTCAGGCAGTTTAAGACTTAGAGATCTGTGCTGGCTATGCACAGAACATGAGAACAGGTGGACGCCGAGCTGCAATCTGCTAGCCTTTCTGAACTCTCTGATTAGTCCATAAGAGGCCTTACAGTAGTGGATTATCCAGACCCAATGTTCAGGGTCAGAGCAGCTACACTCACCCAGGTCACAATATGCAACTGTGTTGCAAAATGCACCAAGGGAAATGGATTTACAGATGTCAGTTTTGACTTACTGTATGTTTACAGTCTTCGGGTCTAGGTGAAGGCAGATTAGTAAATTAATCAGTGGTACTAACCAGTATAACTGGGTTTCAAATTGAATTCATGAGCACAGCAAATATTGAAGTCAATTAATAACCATGTAGAAAACCTCTGCTCAAGTGGCCTATACCCATATTTTACGCAAGTAGGCCCTGTGATTTCACACTCTACAGGGTTCCTACAGACATGGAAAAAAGTGGACTTGAAGTGACTAGATTTTCCTGTTCAAATGTTTGGGGTTGTTCATATTAAACAAAAATAATAATATTTTAAGTCTTAATATACAGTTGAAGTCAAAATTATTAGCCCTCCTGTGAGTTTCTTTTTCTTTTTTAAATATTTCCTAAATGATGTTTAACAGAGTAAGGAATTTTTCACAGTATTTCCTATAATATGTTTTCTTCTGGAGAAAGTCTTATATGTTTTTTCAGCTAGAATAAAAGCAGTTTTTAATTAAAAAAATCAATAATTAAGGTCAATATTAATAGCTCCATTAAGTGATTTTTTTCTTCAGATTGTCTACAGAACAAATCACTGTCACACAATGACTTGCCTAATAACCCTAACTTGGCTAATTAACCTAGTTAAGTCTTTAAATGTCACTTAATCAGAATACTAGTGTCTTAAAAAAATCTAGTAAAATATTACTTACTGTCATCATGACAAAGATAAAAGAAATAAGTTATTAGAAATTAGTTATTAAAACTGTTATGTTTAGTAATGTGTTTAAAAAAATCTTTCCGTTAAACAGAAATTGGGGGAAAAATATACAGGGTGGGCTAATAATTCTGACTTCAACTGTATGTACAGCAAGGCTGCAAATATTGGTTCAAAAATAAAGTAAGCAACAATTTAAAATAATCTTATGAATGATGAAAGCATTTGTGCTGAAGAACAGCCTTTATGTGAAATCATAATCTTTTGTAAAATTGATCATATATTTGTCACTTTTGTTCAATTTATTGTGATCTTGCTATACAATTGAATTCCTCAACATAAAACAAACTGACCCCAAACATTTTAATGGTACTGTATGTCCATTTTTTTTAATGAGTCTATTCTTGTTTCAATGAATCAATCAACACCAGTTCACAAATTGAAGCGAATGATTCAATGGCAGTCTTCGTGACTCTGCATATGACAAAAGGATTGCAGAATGGATGGATAAAGGCAAATCAGTCTGAATCCAAATGTTATTTTAAACAAAATCATTAGCGATTTACCACAAACAAAGAGAACAGAAATGAAAATTCATTGTTCAGAAATGATGGGAACCCTGTTGTACAACTGGACTATATTTTTATCATCATCAACTGTTATGATGGGATTTTAAAGAGCAAACCGTTAATACAAGTAAACCTCATTTGCAAATGTATGCTTTCAATAAACCTTTGCTTTTAATTCCATTTGGTTTTCTGACATTAGCCTTGACTTAAACCTTAAAGACAAGAAAATGCTACCATTGCTTTCAAAGAGGTGTTTGACGTTGGGTTTGAGGGGTGTTGTTCATTGAGGGCCCTGCACTATGTCAGCAGATCCCAGCGGGTGCCATTGCCTGACCAGCTCCTGTGGTTTGCTGACCATGTCGTTCCAGTGTTCCAGCTCTCTGCCCCTCGCATACATGAACGGCCCAATGACCACAATCCCCAACAACACTGCCAGTAAAGACAAACCAGAGAGACTCAGTTCAGACACAGTTTTAATGGTGCCTATCTAAGGTTAATGGTGAACTGGTGAATAGAACAGCATTTTAACAAGTGAAAAAATTGATTGAAAAAAATAATAATAATAAT
The DNA here is from genome assembly GCA_903798125.1 of Danio choprae. Lineage (NCBI taxonomy): Eukaryota > Metazoa > Chordata > Actinopteri > Cypriniformes > Danionidae > Danio > Danio choprae. The sequence goes on from CAIGQW010052810.1 coordinate 221,730, forward strand.
GAACACATTATTTATTAGTGCCATTGAAAAGCCAGTTTTAAAATTATCATTTTAATTTTACGTAATTAAAATAGACATGGGGTATCAGTATTTATTTTAGCATTATTTATGGTATATATTATTGATTACATACATTTGAGTTCATATTTTGAATTAGCTTATTAATACAGTATGTACGGTTTTCATATGTACAATTATATTTTTGTATATTTAAAATTATATTAATATTAAAATGATTTTTGCCTTTATCATTTTATTTATTTATTTATTATTCAAGTTGTTTGAATATTTTGGTTTATTTAATTAATTTTACTTAATTTAGTGCATTAATAGTTCTTAAAGTGGGTAAACTATATTAACATTAGGGATGTTGCCTTGACAACTAACTAAATTCGTGTTTTCATGTAAAATCTACATTTTATTTCAGTTTTATTTCAATTAACAAAAGTAAATAAAACTTCAAATTAATAAAAGTTTTAGTTATCAATAATAAACCTCGTTTTCAGAGGAAAAGCTGTAAAGATTTTCATCTGGATCCCCATGATATTTTAGAAGAATATAATATAATATAATATAATAGAATAGAATATCATAGAATATCATATATACTAATATATATATAGTGGCGCAGTGGGTAGCACGTTCGCCTCACAGCAAGAAGGTCGCTGGTTCGAGCCTCGGCTGGGTCAGTTGGTGTTTCTGTGTGGAGTTTGCATGTTCTCCCCGTGTTGGCGTGGGTTTCCTCCGGGTGCTCCGGTTTCCCCCACAAGTCCAAAGACATGCGGTATAGGTGAATTCATTCATTCATTCATTTTCATTTCGGCTTAGTCCCTTTATTATTCTGGGGTCGCCACAGCGGAATGAACCGCCAACTTATCCAGCATATGTTTTACGCAGCGGATGCCCTTCCAGCTGCAACCCATCTCTGGGAAACATCCATACACACCCATTCACACTCATACACTACGGACAATTTTGTCTACCCAATTCACCTATACTGCATGTCTTTGGACTTGTGGGGGAAACCGGAGCACCCGGAGGAAACCCACGCCAACACAGGGAGAACATGCAAACTCCACACAGAAACGACAACTGACCCAGCCGAGGCTTGAACCAGCGACTTCTTGCTGTGAGGCGAACGTGCTACCCACTGCGCCACTGTGAGGCCCTATAGGTGAATTGGGTAGGCTAAATTGTCCGTAGTGTATGAGTGTGAATGGGTGTGTGTGGATGTTTCCCAGAGATGGGTTGCGGCTGGAAGGGCATCCGCTGCGTAAAACATATGCTGAATAAGTTGGCGGTTCATTCCTCTGTGGCGACCGCAGATTAATAAAGGGACTAAGCCGAAATGAAAATGAATGAATGAATATATATATAAAATTATACTGAAACATGGAAACAGCAAAATAAAGTCCAACCTAAATAATACTTTTTATTTGCATTATATAAAGTATGAACACTAGCAGGACAGTGTTGGCCTGTGCTGATGGAAGTGACTGTCTGATAGTTACCGGGCTTCTCAGTGCTAGGCTGCTGGATCTGCAGGCTCAGACACGCTGTGTCCAGCTGCATGGGCAGGAGTCTGAAGGTAAGCCTCTCATTAAACGATGGGTTGTTTCCTTTGGCCACAGCAGTCCATTTATTCCTCACCACCTGAGTGTGTATCTTCAGAGACACCTGGGCACATACAGCTGGAACCAAGGTTAAATGTAAGTTTAAAGGCCAAAAGAGTTTTGGTTACTGAATAGTATTTTTTTATTGCGCTCTTTTATTGCATTGTATTTTTATGGCTTCTCACCTGCTTCACTGCAACACTGCAATCCTCGCGCACGCAGAACCACCACAGTGAGGCGGTGTAAGGACTGATTGTAGTTCAATGACACTTGGATGTCACCGTTTTTTGACAGGGGCTATAACAGTAGACAAAAGCACACAATAGCCCCTTCCACACAGTAATACATGTCAAAATCCGTAAAATTACCAGAATGACTTTACCTGTATGGGTTTTTTTAATCTCTTCATAAGAAATTACTGGTAATTTTTGGAAATGTCTGTATGTGGAAAACATGGCTACAGAGCAAAATTCCAGCAATTTACTGGTAATGACAGACCACCTCTTATTCTGGAAATTTGCCAGATCGAATTTACCGTTTTTTTTAAAAAGGGCCTGTTCACACATGATCTCTTCATAGAAAATTTCCAGAAACGTCTGTATGTGTGAAAGAGGCTATGTACTGTAGTTTGTTCAGAACAGCATTTTTTTTGTCCAAAATGACAAGAAATCAGATTAAATCATGTCTTTCAAAACCTGAATTGTTTTTTTTTCTTCTTCTCTGGATAGGAGAGCTTTTCACATATTAAAAATTAGCCCTAGTCACTTTAAACCACAGGAAAACTGACATAGTCATTGCTGAATGGCAGCGAGCACTATAGTGTGTGAAAGTTCCCCTATATTATTCAATAAGGGACTATTTGACGAGACAGCCATTTGTAAAGGTGTCCAAAACCATGGTGGACACTCATTCAATCCCACAATGCACTGTGATAACAAGCGTACAACCAGTGCATGCTCGACAGTTAGAGAATATCCATAATGCACTGTGAAAGTCATGCACCAAATTGATTCTTGCATGTGACCACAAGATGGCATCCACAGAGGAATCCTATAGCAATCCTGTAAGTTTAATAATTTTTCACTGTTCAGTATGTTCAATTAAAGCTTTAATTTAAAAGGCTGCAATTTGCTAATTGTCTGGATAAAATCACAGATTTTTATTCACTCTTTTAAGTAAACTAATAGTGTACTAATGTAGGGAATAGAGAATGAGCTCTCATGAACATTGTCTTTTAGTGGTAGCCAATTTATGCCATAGTACACTGTTAAACAATTAACAGTTTCCATATTTTGTGATTCACAAGTATTTTCATTTTATTTACGGATGTGAATTGCATTATGGGATGTTGATCTCTGATCTGTCGACTTTTGATGTTGACAATTCAACAGTTTAACAAAGTGACTTTTATTGACATTTGAGTGGTTTAAAAAATATAATGTATAAGAAATAATATAGAGATGAATAAGTTTGTAAAATAACAGAAAACGGACTGGTTTTTGTACCATAATATTCAACACTAACCCAGACAATATATCACTTTAAAATATTCAAAATGTTAATAAAAGTCGCTTTTTCAAACTTTTCAAGGTTAAAAGTTGTTGGATGAAAGATCAAGGTCCCATAATGCAATTCAAAAGCATAAATAAATGTGGGAAAATAAATAAAAACATGAATCACAAAATATGGAACACTGCTAATTTATGGATATTCTTTACAGTGTTTAGTCGTCAATTGGTGAAGTTTTTCTTCCCTCGCCACTGTTGCCACTGGCTTGCTTGGATCGGGACTTGTGGAGCTGCACTTCGGTGGATTTACTCTTCAGTGTTTGAACTTTCAGCAGTGAAATGTAAAGCACACTGAACTGAACTGAACTAAACTGAACTTCTACTCTGAAATCTGGACTTTAATAGAACATGTTAAGCTGCTTTGACACAATCTACATTGTAAAAAGCGCTATATAAATAAACTTGAATTGAATTGAATTGAATTGAATAGTTTGATGAACAAAATTACCATCTTACCATGTTCCATCTCGACCTACCTGTAGTTAATGAGGGCGGGAATAACACAGGCCATTTTTTTTACAGAATAGCAGTAGCAAGCAACATACATTTTGTACATTTTTGACATGGCCATGTTAAAAACATTAGAGCAACTATAGCTTTGGTTTAAGTGCAGCATGAAAAGCTTTCTTTGTGTTCCACCCATCGAAAAGTCTTACATTTTTGGAAAGACTTTGGGTGAGTAGGCTATAGAAACCAACAATGTTTGAGTAAATTATATATATTTTATATTAAAGTATCATACTTGATCGCTTTCATTGTCCAGATCCCTCCACTGCACTTTGCCTGCCGCCTCCTTCAGCTCAGAACATATGAGGGGAATCAAGATTTGGCCCATTAGATGGTGTTTCTTCTGATGGTCCACAGTGAACAAGCTCATATTCAGAGAGCACTGGTCAACACAGCTGTTGGATACCTGTTACAAAGCACAGGAGTCAGGTTTACATTTTAAAACTCTTCAGACGTTTCAAGATTTTTTTTTTTTCTTTTGTATTTTGAAGGAAATGTATGTTTTGATTCAGCAACAATTGATTTAATTGACTATTTGTAGCATTAAATTTTTTTCTATTTTTTAAATAAATGCTGTTCTTTTTTAACTATTCTTTGAAAATTCATAAAAATCTATATTTAGAGCAGCAAACAAATTAATGTAATACTTATATATTGGTGGGGTTGGGGTGACAGGTTGGGCAGGCCAGATTCACGATTGACCGTCAGGCCACCGGGAAATGTTCCGGTGCTTCTGGTATAACAAATGTTTTCAGTTGCGATGGAAAATCATGATTATTCCACCAAATATTGATTCTGAACTCTCCTTAACCTCAAATTTATTTAAAGATTTATTTAAAATTTAATTTGAATTTTGAATTTATTAAATGGGATAGCCCCTTGAGATGAACCATCTCATTTTTGTGGTCCCTAAGAGATACATAAATCAATCAGAGTACAACACATCATAACAAACATACAGTACACCTAAATCAAACAAACAAGCAGCACACTTCATCTGGACCCCACAATCTAAACCTATAAGCAAACAACAACATATAATCAAAAAGTACAAACCATTTGAAATACAAATAAATAATAAGCATTTAAATTGGAACTAATTTAATTAGTCCTGAAAAGAGTAAATGACTTATTTGATCTAAAAGAAGAAGGGAGATTATTCCAGTTAACAGAAGCTTTGCATTGAAAGGATCTATGGCCACTTTCTGTTGTAATCATTGGAACAAAAAGGTAATTCTGTTGCGTATGTCGAAGAGAATATGAGGGGGTAAATGGAACAAAAAATAGGAAGAGCAACTAAAATAAACACATTTCAAAAGAAACAAATACAAATGATATTGTCTACAGAACTTACTGTAGGTTCTATATGTATAATTTCAACATTATTTGAAAGACATGTCATTAATTCAAAGAATAAAACCAACATGTTTTACTCAAATATCTGTAAATCGTAAATCGAGAAACTAGTCTTCTTTCAAACCTAATGATTAACTTAAAATTAATATTTGTGATAATACTAATCAACACTTTTGTGTCTAATGCCTGTTATAAGCTCAACTGTGACTAAGATAACCTAACCAAAATGACCAGTAGATGGAGACATCATCTATAAAATACTTCAAAAACATGTTTCAAAAAGTGTCATTGTTCTTCAATATTTATAAAAACAAAAATGAAATCTGTCCACAAACAAACCACGAAGTAAATCAAACCCCTTTAAATCCCCACATGGAAAAATACTATAGTAATTTATAGTAAATATTATAGTGTTTTTGAACCATACTATAAAGTACTTGAACTAATCTGTTGTGATAACAGTTGCTATGGTAATACAATAGTCTATAGCCTAATATAAACAAAAAACCCAATACACCACATTCTCTACAACTACACCACATTCTCCACAACTATAACACTACAATACAACACTAATAGGCTACAATACACCACATTCTACTGTAGTAAAAACTAAAGTTAAATACGGTATTTACCTGTACAGTTTATCAGATCATAGTAGTTAATACACTGTAAAAAAAAAATTTATATTATAGGATTTACAACACTTTGTTGATGAGTGCTACAGAATAATGTACTGTAGTACAAAAATGATTCATTGGATTTTCTCAATTCTTTTAAGGTAAGTGGTTGCAAACAATTTATATGGGATGAATTTAAACAAACTAAATTCAGCAATGTTCAACTTAATTAGTTTGTTTAAATTCAACCCATATAAATTGTTTGCAACCACCAATCTTAAAAAGATTTAGTAAATCCAATGAATCATTTGTTTCAGTGTACTACAATATGCTGTAACACTCATTAACAAAGTGTTGTAAATCCTATAATATGAACAGTGTAATAAACATTACTATAGTATGCTGAAAAATAGGGCTGCACGATATTGGAAAAATGTGACATTGCAATATTTTGTCTTTCTGCAATATATATTGATGACCTAAACAGCTTTATTTGGAAAGAATTCTTCATTTTAGATTGATTGGGGTGATTGTGTAGGGTAGTGAGTCTCGAATAATATATAACAACTAAATGTAATTATTTTAATGAAATATAGCTGTCAGGTTCTGTGTTGTGTTCCATGTGCTTTTGTTTGCGTCATATGACTTCCCAGTGTGTTCCATGTGCTCCTGTGTTTTTCCATGTGCTTCTGTTATGTCATGTGATGTGTTCCTGCCTTTTGTTAGTGTTCATGAGTTCCATCTGTGTTCACCCCCTGTGTGTATTCAGTGTGATTACATCCTTGTGTATTTATACCCCTTAGTTTGGTTTAGTCCCTGGTCCGGTATTGATCGCCATTCCTGTGAATTGTCTTCCTGTGTGTTCCTACGTGTGATTTCTGTGTTCCAGTTGTGAGTGTTCAGTTTGTAATAAATATTCGTGTTTTGATAACTCCTCTGATTCCTGTGCCTTTGTGAGAGAACCAGTCGTGACTATACCGGACCCAAAACAGTAAAGTACGGCGTGTGTTTCCCCCGTTTTATTTTAATAGTCTGTTTTGCCCCTCAGTGTTTCTTTTTCCCTCCCTTCGTGTATCCCCATGGACCCCACCCGCCGTCCTGAATTCCTTCTCCTCCTGCTGCCCCGTTGTTCCCCGAAGACATGAGCTCCAGGGTCATGGGCAGCATCCCACCCTCTCCTCCTCTGCATATGAAAGCTTCAGCAGCCAATCAGCCAGCTCAGGTCTTCTGGCTCCTGCGTCCTGTGACTCCTCCCTGGCCACCCCCTCCGTTCCACGTTCTGTATTCAGTGTGATTTACGTTCTTGTGTATTTATACGCCTTAGTTTGGTTTAGTCCCTGCTCCGGTATTGATCGTCATTCTTGTGAATTGTCTTCCCATGTGTTCCTATGTGTGATTCCTGTGTTCTAGTTGTGAGTGTTCAGTTTGTAATAAATATTCGTGTTTTGATAACTCCTGCGATTTCTGTGCGTTTGTGAGAGAACCAGTCGTGACTATAGCAAAGATAAAAGTGAATTATAGTTTTCTGGAGAGTCCAACAGTATTCAAGTACAGATATTGAATAATCAGCTCTGCGTAGTCTTCATTGTGTGTATATAATGTAATTTTTATTAAAGTTACAAACAATTATAATTTCTTGTGGTCGGATGTTTTAAACTCTGAAATATTGAAATGTCCACACAATCAGGGGCCCGAAAGAGATAACTCACCCAAAAATGTACTCACCCTTCACTTGTTACAAACGTTTATGAGTTACTAAAATATCTTCTTATTGTGTTCAACATAAAAAAGAAACTCATAAACGTTTGAAACTAGTGAAGGGTGAAATAGTGAAGTAGTGAGTAAGTTTAATTTTTAAGAAAACTATCACTTTAAAAATGCAAACGGGTGATAAACTTTTACTCCATTATGATTAAACTCTGCATTGATTGTAATCAACTACTGTATATAATCAACTATAATCCCAACTCCACATTGCATATTCTGTGATGTGACTGGGCATGAGAACAGTTTCAAGAATTAAAACCGCCAAAATATTCTGTTATACCATTCCTACGGTATATGTATAGGTTTTTTGCTACGTGTTTTTTATTTTATTTAGTTTTTTAGGGCAACAGTATCTCCAGCAGAAAAGGACCTTCCACATCAAAACTACTGGTCTGCTCATGATTCAGGAAACATTTGAAAAACAAACTGCTTATAAACCAACATCCAAGCATGCTATAAACCTGAACAGTGCAGTGGCTTACTTTATATCCAAAGAAAAGAAAGATATTCAATGATGCCTTTTTAAGTTGTAAAGAAATCTGTGTTTTTGAAACTTATGAAAACGGCAGAAGTCAATGATTTAGTTTAATTATTTAGCCTGACATGATGTTTCTTAAAATAAAATATACTGTGTTCAATGGGGAAAAAAATAGTTTTTAAAGTGGTTTTTACCCAGATGTTTAAAAATAACTTATTTTAGAGCAGTAATCATAATATCATGAAACCGTGATATTTTTATCATACCAGAAGTATGATAAAGGAATCTTATACCGGGACCCATGCCTAGATGTTACTATTGCAGATGCACACGTTGCGATATTGATAAGGATGAACTAATACAGCGGGGAAAATAAGTATTGAACACGTCAGGTTTTTTTCCTGGGAATAATATTTCTAAAGGAGCTGTTGACATGGAATTGAACCAGATTTTGGTAAAAACCCAAACAATACAAACAAAAATAAAACAAACAAAAAAAATCTGAAAAATGAGTTGTGTGTAATAACAATGAAATGACACAAGGAGAAAGTACTGAACTACTGAAACGTATTTAATACTTTATATAAAAGGCTTTTTTGGTGATGCAGCTTAAAGATGCCTCTCATATGGAGAATGAAGTCACATGCATTGCTCAGGTTTCAGTTTTTCAACAGTGTAACAATCTTGATGGTTCTGTGGGTCTCGTCTATCAAATCTGAGCTTTACTTTGTATTTTATATTGGATTCAAGTCAGGTGATTGGCTGGGCCATTCTACGGCTTGATTTTCTTTCTCTGAATGCACTTGAGAGTTGGCTGTGTTTTGAGAGTTGGCTGCGTTTTGGATCACTGTCTTGCTGAAATGTCTACTCTGGTTTCATCTTCATCATCCTGCTAATGTAGATGTTGGACTGAAGCAGCTAATATTAATTTACAATGACGAAGGGCAGAGTCTTGCTGAATAACTACTGCAAGATTTCAGCTGCTGTCTGGGCTTTCACTGCCTTTCTACACCTCCCTTTCTTCATGTGTTTAATACTATTTCTCTGTGTCATTTCATTTTATTGCGCATACCTTAATTTGTAAACTAATTACATTTGTTCTTTGCATATATGGATTTCTTTGGTTGTTACCAACATCCGGGGAAAATTTCACTTCAACGGAACCTTTAGAAATATATTTTCGGAGAATAATGTATTTACAACGTGTTGAATACTTATTTTCCCCACTGTATTGTGCAGCCCTAATTCAAAAGCATTTTTCATGTGGGCCTCACAAAATGAAAAAGACTGTGATCGTGCCCCACATAGTGTTCAGATGTTTGTTTACCTGAAACACGAAGGTGTCGTTAAACTGAGGATGGCAGCCTTTCCGCCGTGCTTTGGCCTGCCGGTGTCGTCGGTCGTCAGAGGGCAGCAGCTGTAGTTTGACCAGTGTGATGTTACGCTGGCACTGAACGGGCAGGTTGGCAGCCCGGAGGAGAGAAACCACCAGCTGCTCTTTGTCCTGCTGATAGCGCAGAGCGAACCACAGACGCACCGCCGAGCCGTCGGGAAGAGCCCATTCACCTGGTTCCTCTGGAAGCTGGTAGAGGTCTGGTCTTATGCTGCCCAGAGGAAACCAGCCTCGATAAACACAGAGCAGAATGATAAACCAAGAGAATGAGGAGCCGTTGACCGTTTTGAGGAATAATGTCAGACATACTGCCTACTGTTAGAGAGCCTCGCTGACTGTGCAGATCTGGATTAAGATCCCATTGCTCAGCATTGTTGCTTTCCTCCTTCCCGTCGTTTAATTGGGGTGCTCGCTTGAATCGAGGAGGCACGAAGAAAGGAACATCACCTGACCCGTGAGAGCTGGAAAATTATATTAAGTGCAAATTACTGTAAATGCATTTGATGCACACTTGATTCATAATTGATGCCGGTAACCAATAAAGAGGAAAAAGTTGCATGAGCTAAAATGGATCTATAAAAAATTTTATATAAACCCTTCAGTTAATTCCCACTATTAACTACTGGCTTATTACATGATTATTATAAAGATATTGGCTGTTTATTAGTAATTATAAAGTATGAGCTTATTACATCCCTAATCCTACCCAATACCTAAACCCAACTGCTACCTTACTAACTATTAATAAGCAGCCATTTAAAAGATAAATAACTTAAAATAAAGTGTATATGCATTTGATCCACATTTCTTAATTGGTGCCAGTAACCGAAAAAGAGAAAAAAGTTGGATGAGCTAAAATGGTTCTATAAAAATTCTTGTGAACACTTTAGTTAACTCCCACTATATTAACTACTGGCTTATTACCTGTGTATTATTAAGATATTGGCTTAAGTATGATCTTATTACATTGCTAATCCTACCCAATACCTAAACCAAACTACTACCTTACTAACTATTAATAAGCAGCTAATTGGGAGGTAAAAATCTTCAAATAAAGTGTGACCGATCTTCCATAATGTAGTATATAAATAAAATACATGAATAAAAATAAAACTGTATTACAGTAAAATAGGCTATATAAAAAGAAACGTATATTTTACTATGAGAGAGATCAGTGTTTTACTGTTATATAGTAATAAATAATATTGTTCAACATTGTTATTTTACATTATTTATTATATTAAATTAATTATTTAGTTATTATATTTACTGGTGTACAGATTCTGTTTGCTTATTTACTTTTTTATAAGTATAATCAAATGTGCATGTGGAAAACATGATTATGAGGAAAAGCCAGGCCAGATGTCTCACATAACATACACAGTAAAAAATTCAGTATCAAAAGTCAGCACAACAAAAAAAAGCATAATCATTATTTCCTTTCACTTTTTCTTGTTCACATAACTTTTGAAAACATCAGCTGCTCTGACCTAAAATTATTTGTTAGTAATAGAAAAAAACATTTAGTTGGGTTAACACAGTAAGATTATTAGTTTTAGGTGAACTACCCTGTAACAAAACCTTTTAAGTTGTGCCAACTGAATTTTTTTTCTCTGCAGAACTGGAATGCCTGAAGTTGAGTGAACAAAAAAAACATAATCCTTATTTCGTTTCGTTTTTTTCTCGTGTACTCAACATTTTAATTTTTTTCTTACCTTTAATTGATACGACAATAGAGAGTATAGACAGGAAAGCTTGGGGAGAGGAGAGAGGGGAAGGATCAGCATAGGACCTCGAGGTGGGTATATAAACTCGGGTCGCAATGGAGTGCCATGGGTTGACGCACTAACCACTACACCAGTGGTCACCTAACTTGTTCCTGGAGGGTCGGTGACCTGCAGATTTTAGCTCCAACCCTAATCAAACACACCTGAACAAGCTAATCAAGGTCTTACTAGGTATACTTGAAACACCCAGGCAGGTGTGTTGAGGCAAGTTGGAGCTAAACCCTGCAGGGACACCGGCCCTCCAGGACCGAGATTGGTGTCCCCTGCACTACACCATTGGTACCGATGTGTACTCAACTTTTGAAAACATCAGTTGCACTGAACTAAAAGGTCTGAAGTTGAGTGAACAAAAAAAACTCTTTTGGAAATTGGTACTAAAAAATAATACATTATCAGAACAAACAATCATAGTTCAATTGAAGAAAAAAAGTAAAACGAAGACAAATGCTAACAAAACATTAGACACAGAATTAGAAACAGGACAGGAGGTAAAACAACAATAACGGTAAACAAGACAAGGATCAAAACATGGCAGGACAAACAGGGTTTTTTTCAATTGAACTATGTTTGTTTGTTCTGATAATGTTCTTAGTACCAATTTCCAAAAGAGTTTTTTTGTTCACTCAACTTCAGACATTTTAGGTCAGTGCAACTGATGTTTTCAAAAGTTGAGCACATGTCGGTGCCAATGGTGTAGTGGTTAGTTCCTCAACCCATGGCAATCTGGTGTTCATGGCGACCCAAGTTTGATTCCTACCTTGAGGTCCTATGCCAATCCTTCCCCTCTCTCCACGCTTTCCTGTCTACACTCTCTAGTGTGGTATCAATTAAAGGTGGAATTTTTTTTTTAACATAATATAGATAAATAAACATAAAATATAATTATTATTATTAGAATAAGAGGAGAATGAGGAGGATGAATATATAAAGGAATACAATACATTGATTTACCTTTTAATAAAGTAAAATGTATGACATCCAGCACCAATCTTTTATGTAACCTTTTCTATAAAATGTAGATTTGCTTTAACAGAAGAACTGCTAAAGAAAACACATTTGTTCTCTCAAATCAATCAACAAAACAAGTCATCTGAGATATGAACCATTTCCAAACTCCTTTATATTTCTGGTCCTTTTTTTTCTTCAATTTACAATACAGACTGTCATTGGCACCAAACAAGCATCCACAGTTACTCACCCATATCTGCTGCTCTGTGAAGTCTGAAGCACTGGAGTGATGCATCGTGGGATTGTGGGGGTGGCAGGTATCAGTCCTCTGTAGAGTGTGTGAGTTCGTCTCTTTCTCCACAGCAGATACACCGACAGGCCGAACAGCAGCAGGAGGAGAAATGCAGCTGACAGTCCACAAGCAAGAGCTACCAGCGAATCTGAAGGCAGCGACACAGGAAAAAAAAACCTCAAACAACAGAGAACATGGCTTGGCATTAACTAAAGCTGCTGTGTGACATCACTGGCCCATGTCTTTCTCTCATGCCTTTTAAACAGACGTGTCAAGTGTCTTGTGTCAACACTCTTTAATACCAGAGACCTGCAATACAAGAGGTGGAGCACATTGTGTGTCTGCGGGTCAAGAAACACAGTATTTCTGGAAAAACAGCCGGTATTTTTCTTTAAGGAATAACTGCAACCACCTGGAGGAAGCTGGTGTGAGTAAACAGGTAAGGTAAATCATTTAATCAAGCTTATAGTTCTGAGTTGACAAAGAAGTTGTACATAGAAACATTTAAATAGTAATTACTGTATATAACAAAATCAAGTTTAAGTTTACTGTCCATGTTTAGTAGAAAACAATGAAATACGGTTTAGCCGATTTCCTGCATTAGCAATAAAAACATGATAGCATAAAGAGTGATTTGCTAGATATAAAGAGTGATATAAATAAGCATAAAGAGTGATTTGCTGTTTATTT
>CAIGQW010052810.1:235148-249881 GCA_903798125.1 Danio choprae
GTATGTAATCTTTAAATGATCCTCTTTTGTTTTCGAATGATGATACAATTTTCATTTTTGGGTGAACTGTTTCTTTAAATAAGTGTTTTACATACACGACCGCAGCTCAATTGAATAACTGAAGCTAAATATATTTGATAATTTTTAATGTGTTCAAAAGTTTGATTAACATAAATGGCTTTACAATAAACAATGTAGAATATATATATATATATATATATTGTGAACGTTATTAAAGACCAGATGACTTTGAACAGATAATCTATTAATATTACTGGAAGAACATTTGACATGCATTTTATGAGAGATTTTCTTTTTCTTGGTTTTACAGATGATAAGGAATGATCCTTTTTATTGGACAAACATTATTGAAAAGTAACTTGTAAAAGTTCTTTGATCACAGTTACTTTTTAAGAAGCTAGATGAAGTAAAATGTACTTTAAAAAAATCCATAAACCATATACAGTAGCTTGTAAAATGAAATGTTTGTTTTTATTATTAATAAGTAGAGTATTAAAAACCTGAAAAGTTCTATTAATATTACTTTAAGAATGTTTAACATGTGCAATCCCAGCTAATAAAAACATGTGCTATGAATGTTTCACCATCCTTCTTGTTAATTTTGAAAGCGTTTAAAAACTCCAGTGTGTTTTTGGATTTAAAAACACTGTTCTTGGTTATATGAACATTTTTAAAACATTATGTGAACGTTACTTTTAAATGGCAAATAAAACAAAATAGTAAAATAAATAATCTGAAAAACTTCCTTTAAATTTCTACTCTGCTAAAAAAACTTAATTCATTCATTCCTTCATTTTCTTTTCGGCTTAGTGCCTTTATTAATCTGGGGTCGCCACAGCGGAATGAACCACCAACTTATCCAGCATATGTTTTACGCAGCGGATGCCCTTCCAGCTGCAACCCATCATTGGGAAACATCCATACACACCCATTCACACTCATACACTACGGACAATTTAGCTTACCCAATTCACCTATACTGCATGTCTTTGGACTTGTGGGGGAAACCGGAGCAACCGCCAACTGACCCAGCTGGGGCTCGAATCAGCGACCTTCTTGCTGTGAGGCGATTGTGCAACCCACTGCACCACCGTGCTGCCCTTCATGTAGCATATAAATACAATTTTTAGAACATTATCAAACACCAGATATGTTTGAACAAACATCCTGTTAACATTACTGAAAAAAAGAATTGCTCATAGTCAGAAAGTTGGCTGAACATTCTCTTATGCTAAAAAAAAACAGAACACCTTGTGCCTCACTGGTCAATAATTGTTCAAATGCATGTGAAGATTATTAGCATACAGGGGTCAACCAACTGCTCAAGTGTTTAATGGCATAACACAAAAATACATGTTGCTATGACAGCCCTCATGTCAGGTGAAGAAAATGCTCTGGCACAACAAACACGTAACATGTCAACCCACAACTTATTTTAAGTCGCATTAAATTACTGCGCACTAGTCAAATATTTGCAGTCTGGTAAGACAAACAATGTCTGTTTGTCATAAAGATCCTCTATCACGTAATTTTATATCTGTGTAAAACAGGTCTGGAGTATACGGTTTGTGCAATTGTTTTCTTTACTCACCAGCCATGGATGGCCACAGTCTCCTACTAAATAATAACTCCTAACTGAATGATCTCTCTTTCTCCAGTGCAGTCTTTGTGAATCACCGGTTTCCCATTTTGCCCAGAGGCTCTCACCGACTCTCCTGACGTCCCATTGAGAGTATAAGCTGTGGTTTCTGAAAGTCTGGTCACCCTACATCTGGACACTACAGTCCCCCTGAGGTTTCCCAGGTTAGTTAATCAACACCGTACACTGGCCCGATATTTATTCACGTCCAGCCAGCATTTATTTCCAAACAAACACAAAACTGGGATGCTGTGCAGTGAGTGTACAAACAGTGACTATGAGGAAGCTAAATGAAGTACTATAAAAATAAACTTTTGTGGCAAACGATGTAATGTAATGTGGATTTGATCTCATTGGATGAGCCGCCACTGGGCTCAGAGACTGTAGTTTAATAACTACAGATTGAATGTTATGCTGTCCGCAACAGCCTAGTATGCATTTGCTGAGCGTTAATGAATAACTCTTAGACAACAGGGGAAGTTTATCGAGGCAGTAATCAGGCAACACGTCTGCTGTTCCCACAATACACCTAAACGTGGTTGACTTGCGGTTTTAGGACACTTAGTTGACATTAAAATCATCACATCAGATGTAGCAAAAACCTACAGTAATTGAATGGGATTTCAAAATAACTATATCTTGTTTAATTATTAACATAGTCATTGTACTATAAATTACCCATAGGTTTTTTTGAAATCATTCATAAACTTTCTTGTTAGTCTAAAAACAGCTTGCACTGAAGCACTTTTATTATGTAAAACTAGGTAAACAGCTCCTCCACAGATGAAGATCAATGTGTCCTACATCGATGCATGTTTTGCACCGCCAAACCAATTTGTCCTGTAGTAGGTAAAATAATGAAAAAGGCAAACACAGGTCTATGCAGAAACGATAAAGAATGATAAAAATGCTCTGAAGACAACAATAAGCTGTGCAGTGCCACATTGTAAAAAAAAATCAAATGAAGGTCCAGACTGCGCCAGTAAGAATTTGGTCCTTTTTACTTAATTTTACTTTTACTTTCCTTTTATGTCATTTTTTACAAGGTGTCTTCCATAATATAACATGAAATTAAGGTTGGGCTTTTGACATAATGGTGGAAACACACCTGACACAACTGATTTAAAGTAACAACAAAAAGACAGCAACTGTGGTATTTAGCACACAAAATGTCGTTAAAGCCACAGGTTCCAAATATCTCTGTAGAGATGGAAAAAAAAAACAGTCAGGTTTATTCAAGGGCGATTAAAAATGTGCGCATGTTTATACATAAAACAACAGGATTTTGGCTTTGCTTAACCTCTGAACCCAAATCATTAATAGAACGAGTATTCTGTGAGCTTGCAATGGACAGGTGAATCAGAAGGATGAGTCACAGATATATATCATAATGGTTTCCCGGCACCGCAAGCCCTTCTTCAAAGAGACTGTTTTCATTGTTCCCATGACAACTTAAAAAAAAGGCATGATGAAAATTCATCGGCTCCTATTGAGCATGGCTGTTTCTATAGCAACAGGAGGAGAGAGACTGGATGAGTAAGAGGCAGGAGCTACGAGTGTGTGAGAATGAACGTGTGTGTAAGAAAGACAGAAAGAGTATTTATTGTATATCTGATTTCTTTTTCTGGGAACTCAACAAAATCCACCTGTTCCTCCTCTAAAGCCCACCCCCCCTCAGCCTATGCACACACTTTCTCACAACTACATACTCCAACCCCCCCCCACCCACCATCGGGCATGCAGTGCTCCTTGGCTTCCCACCATTTTTGTCAGTGTCTCTTTGCACCTCCTCCCCCCTCCACCATGGATTTCCTATTTCCTCTCGGAGAGAGAGCGTGTGGTGTGTAATCAGATGACAACGACTGATAATCCAGCAATACACCCACTCTGTCCTGTTCACTTACAGTGAAGCGAGAGAGCACGGGTGCAGGAGAGGAAAGAAGTAAAGGAGGCGGGAGCTGTCTGGGCAGAAGGGAAGGAGACGAGAGGAGGAAGTGGGAGGTATGTGGTACGTGTGCATGTGTATGTTTGTGTATGTGTGGAGGGAGGGAGGTTGTTGACTTACCTGTGGCCATGAGGGAAACCGCAGCTGTGTCTTCATAAAGCTCAGACTGAAAGGAATGGTAAAAAGGGAAGTGGAGATGACAAAGGATGACACAAGGCCTTGACTGGACAATATAGGTTTGCTAATAAAATTCAAAAGGTGAGATCTTTTTTCTTTGGTTTTCTTAGATCGCATAAAAGTTGCATTAAGGTTTTATATTTACATATGTGTGAGTCCCAGTATGGAGCTTTTACAGGTGGTTAGCCTGTGGGCTGAGGTGGAAGAGGAGGGTTGAACACCTTGTCAGTTATTTTTAGATACACCGGGAAGTATCATGTTTTCTCATGATGGATAGATAACATCTGTCATTCTGCAAGAGTTGTGGTCATTTGAACAGCTTATTTCCAAGATGTTGTTTTGTTGGTTATCTTAATTATTACTCATAAAACGATATACTTACACTAAACAGTGTTAAATAACGATAGAGCTAATCTGCTACCTTCTGGAAATAGTGTACATGTAGTTTTTTCTTATTATTTCATGCCGTACCTATTAATATTTGTGTATTTGCTGCAATTATTGTGCTGGATGATGAATAACATGTCATCTGAACTCTACAATTTATTTTCTGGTGGATCAAAGCATAGTCAAATAAGTGATCAGAGATTTGTAGAACTTGTAAATGTTGCATGTTTCGATTCAGCAGAAACCTGCTGAGTGTTCTTCAGAGTTCTACATTTGCAAATTCTGTGTGGGCATCTTTGGAAGTTAGATTTATATGGTATGATTCAGCAAAGAGTCACAGAGGGGCAATAACAGATGGAGATGGTCTAATGATTAAGGATGGGCCGAGAGCACTAGAAGGTTGCAAGTTTATTCCTAATTTTTCTGATGGAAACTTTGAAATCCTAAGTTCTATATGGCACTTGCTTCAAATGAATTATCCTTGCACTTAAAACAATGGCTCCTCAATAGCAAGTAGCGAGTAAATTGTAAATTGTACAGTATTAAAATTTGCCTTGAATAACCGTCACAGATTAGAGAGTGTGTTGCAGTTTTGAGTCAGCAGTATGTATGCTGACAGTAGGGAATGACAGACCCAAAAGTGTCTCCCAAAAAATCTGCTGTAGTGGCTAAAGTGTTATGTAAACATGGACAAGCCTGACAAACATTCACTCATTGCGCTCAAATGTTTCTAGTAATGAGAAACACATACTCTCACCATACTCATTTGAAGTCCAGTATACTTTAAAGCAGAGGACAGTTTATAAAGTGGATTCAGCCACCTGTTCTGGTGCTCATCTCTGACAGAAGCTGGCACACCCAGTCGTAGCTAATGATCTTAAAACTGAAGTTGGGCTTATCCATCTGTAATCTGGTCAATCACCCAAGGGAGAGATACCTAGACAGCACCCTGTTCTATTCACTTTAATCTATGTGAACGAAGGATAAAAGAAATTACAGCTTTATCTACTGTTGAAGTAACTTTTTAAGGGTCAGTTGATCAGAAATGTAATGCATTGTCTTGAAAACAACAAATGGGAAGAACCCGTATGCTTCAAACAAATAATGAATATTAGAATTGCTAAAACATGTAGTGTAAATATTACACTTTGAAATTTAATAGAAATTGTAAATTGTTTACAAATGATTTATCATTGTTTGTCTTTCTTTACCAATAGATTTTTCACAATGGAGAAAGAACAACGTCCTACATCTGAGATCTACCTCCCAAACATCAGTCTTGGATCTGTTGATGCTGAATCAATGGATGACCATGAGCTGCCAATAATTTCTTTATCAAAAAGCTCAACCGAAATGGTGAGTGGACCACCTCAAAGAACAGAGCTGGCATGGTATCGCCAGAATTTGCGCAAGAGCGCCAGCAGTGCAGCATGTACTCAAAGACCTGTCAGTCTGGGTGGACCAGCGACAGGAGTTTTTGACCATGAACAGGGGAGCATTTGTAGTGGCAACAGCACACCTGAGACTGTAATCTGGCATGGAGGAACTGCAGGATCCTGGAGTGTCATGGAGGACTCGCCCAGAAGGACTCCAACACAAGATCTATTGCTGGGGCAAAATCAGGTCCACACTGGTATGAAGTGTGTGCCACACTCTCCATCCACAAATAGGGATTTAAGGATGAAGGGTTTGGTGTGCAAGGAGGGATGTTGTCGATTTTGCGGACCTGCAGAGAACCTGACGGGATGCAGCTGTTGCAGAGTGGCTTGCCAAATGAGTTCTTCGGGTCTAAATAACAGCTACAGTCCACAGGGAGTGAATACAGAAGACCATGTTCAGAGCAACTGTGAAAGCCATCATTTAACTGCATGCCATAGATCTACCTGTTCTGGTCACATGATGAACACTGCCTGTTTGAGAAACCCTTGCAGTGTTATTCCATGCCCTGGACATTTGATATCACGGCCTCCTTGTGCAGGAAGCCCCTGTGCAGGACAAAGATCATTGCTCCATTCAGGCTTGCTTGGTTTTCCACCACTCGTGTCCTCAGTCAGTGAGACCAGACTTGACAGCAGAAGTACAGTCCATTGCTGTGGATCTGAGTTAAGGGGGCAGAACTCCTCCTGCCTCAGACTAGATCGTAAAGGCCAGACTAGTCTTAACAGGACAGTCAAAGATGCCACTACCATGACTTCTGACCATCAGCTCAAAGATGCGGGTGTGCAGACCATTTCTGATTCCCTTGTTTCCTCTCTTTCTCACGTGTTTCCTGAAATTAGTTTGAGAGCGGATCCTACCTCAGAAGCACATTTGACCACAGAGCGCATGTGTCATAGGACCCCTGTGAAGGAGGTGGAATGGGATGCTGAGGGTATGACCTGGGAGGTGTATGGTGCAGCAGTGGATCCTGAAGAGCTTGGCTTGGCAATCCAAAAGCATCTGGAACTTCAGATCAAAGAGACTGCAGCTGCTGCAGCTGCGGCTGCTCAAACTGAAGACTCAACGGATAATATCAGCAACCTAGCACTGCAGTCCAGGCCTCGGAAGAAAAGCGAAGGCATTATAAGAACCCTGCGTAGTTCAGCATGTTGCTCTAACCCAAGTACTGTGGGCGACTGAAAAAAAATCAACGTTGGGCCTTAGCTTGCCTTATTGGTATGTGGTGCCTGGTTTAGGTGTAAGGAAAAGAAGTACTTTTACCACAAGGTGGAAATGCACCCGAGCCTACCAGGCTATTTGTCCTTTAAATAACATCTAAATATTTTAAATATTGTCTGGTTTGTTGAAGCTATAAAGGCTCCACAATTGGATTAGTAGTGCGGTGCAAGCTAATGTTGCAAAGAGATACCATTAAAAGTTTACAGATTATGGTGTTCCACCTTCACACATGGCCTTGTCCCTGTCTTGACTTTTAAAGAACCTTCCAAATTCCCTTTTTGGCCAAAAACAACACAATTTTTAAAACACAAAGTATATCCAAAATGTATCTGGTTGCACTTGTTATATTTAGACAAGCAAACAGCAGGTTAGTGCAAGTTAACTAGTGGGATATTACAGATACTCTTAGACATCCTAAAGGGCTCCCTGGAGCAAGACTTCTAGTTAGATCTAGTTAGTCTATACAATAGTCCTCTAATTAAGATTTCAATTTATTTTCTAGTTTTCAGGTTCATTATGTTAATCTCTGTGTAGTCAATTATGATCCACTGACACTATAAAGCAGAAAACACAGTTTTGACTTTTTTTCCTCAGTTGTTTGTAATTGCAGATTAAAATATGGTTAAAGAAACATTTTACAAACAACATGTTCATCTATTTTGCTCAGTGATTTTGATGCAAATGTAGATTGGTCCAGTGATGGTTTCTCCTGGTGAGTTATAGTGGGCTCAAGGCCAGAATCAATCCACAGAGCTAAAATTATAAATGCTCATGGGGTTTGTGGGTGTGTAAAGTAAGGTTCGTTTTGAACCTATGATGATTAGTAAATATAGACTCAAGGTCAATGTGCCTGCACTTTTATGATACATTATGAGCTAAATCTAAGCCTCAGTTCTATGTTGAGGAACAGTCTCAATTAGTGTTAAATAGTAAAGCATGTGTACTTTTTGGTACCAAAATCTGAATTGATGTACTTCACTATTTGACAATTTAAACATTGAGGTTGCCTCCTATTCAGAACCAATCTTTGGATAAAGATGACAATATATCTCAATTTCAAGCCATTTTACATGTTCATAAATCTTACTTTTTGTTATATAATGTCATCAATGTTACCGGTATGTTTGTTATAATATTAAAATATTAAAGTTAAAATGGTTAATGTCACATTTAGTGCTGGATTTTGGCTCTTTATGTATACCACGATCACGTGCTGTGTCATATAGATAATACAGCCATGATTTTATGGGTTAGGGATTGTAATTAGAGCAATCACTGCCAATAATGTTTAGATTTTATTTAAATAGTATGGCACTTATTGTAGGTAAATGTGAATCCAGAACCTCTGACCAAATCAACAGTATGTGCTGCACAAACCTTTTGTTTTGTTTTCTTGCCAAAGCAATCTGATTTCTTCTTTTTTTCATTTCTTTTTTATGGACCAGAGCATTGTGATTTAACATAATATAGATGTTACTGGATCAACACCTTACAGTATAATGAAAACAAGCTTTAAATAGGCTTCCTGCAACAACAACTAAAATAATGTGTTTTAATATTGAGAAAACTGAATGTCATGAAATGTATGAGTAACAATAAAGCATTTGTTAAACAATATCCTTTGTCTCTGTTATTTTAAAAACAGTATAGTATGTGTTGTTTATGTTAAAATCATTTGCCCTAAGACAAGGGGATTTCTCATTGGCTCACTGGCAATGCAATTACTTTTTGTTTATGAAGGACATAGACAAAGAGAGCAAAAACAAGGTCCAGCTAAACTTGGTGAACCGTGTTTTAGTTCGACTGCCCTGGACATTTCCATGGCCTTTTCATTGTAACTTTGACTAATTGGATGAGCAGGCACATTCCCTAGTATTGACTGTCCCTGTGCAGGTGCTCCTTTCTGTTTTGTTTTTCCTTGCTGTACTGTATTTCACGTTTGGATTAAATACAACAGGTGACACATCATGAACAAGCATAATAAAACTCCATTCAGCCTGAAAATAGTCACACGCACATAGTAATTTTTCTCAGCATCTCCTGTCTTCAAAACTGCTCGACCAGAGCAAACAACTTTTAAAATTCAGTTGGTTTCACAGGCCCCGTTTCATCTTGCTGTTCTGGTTCTTATGCCCTCTGCTGGTAACAAAAAGACTATACTGTACAAACTTTGTGTCCTTGAGAGGTTTAGCTAAAGCAATGAGACTAACTATAACATCTCTTATAGAAATTAAGCAGTGGCATAATGTCCTCTTTAAAAGTAAGTTTTTGGCTATGAACAATTACCATTATGCCCTTGAGCAAGGCCCTTAATGCCAGGTTGCTCCAAGAAGATTGTTTCTGTAATGAGTGTACTGCAAGTCACTTTGGATAAATGAGTGCTTACTAAAAACAGGTTCTACTAATCTTTAATGAAATTAATATATAAACGACACAAGGATCAGTCATGACCTTGTTAATTATTTATCAGGGTTTTACCCAGGTCAAACTTGCAAGGGTTTGGATGGAAGACAAATGAAGGTCTCATGAAGGTCAGTGCCTCTCATCATCCAAACAGCTATTAGCATGGCGTGACTGTAAGGAGGCTACTGGCAATCTATTCTGGGCGAGTTGTTTTGCACAGTGGCAAGGAATGAAAGTGCTGATGGGACTCCCATGATCCCCTGGGGCCAGCTTGTTCTGAAAACCCCTCGGACACCACACCAGAACAATCCAGGATTGGGAGGGGTTTTGTCAAAGTGCTTTGTCCCTACCACAGGGGAGTGGAGTGCACAAAGGATGGCCCCTGTATTAGGCACAGTATAAATGAGTAATCGCCACATCGCAGCGCACAGTTTACTGTAGATCATGGCAGTACGGAGCCCGTTTTTCACACTGTTGCTATTGCTTCTGGGTCTGGCACTGGACAGAGCCTCCACCCATGCATTCAACCCCAGTCGCCTTCAACAGCACAAAATCCTCCACCTCGGTGAGAAATGAAATGAAAACGGACCACTGACATCTTTTAAGTGCATTTCAACTTAAGAAAAAAAAATGACTTTATACTTATTTCTATGTCTTTCTCAAAGATCCAAATATGGATTTCCTTTCCTTCTTTCCTCTCCTGGTACAACACCTTTCATTTGCTTCCTCATAAATCCTGTCTACCTGGTGTTTGCTTGTCTTTGTGGCACTTTAACTGACTGACTCAAGTGTTGTTCTGTCCTTAGACTGGCCGAAGGACTGTGGCATGGCACATTTCAAACCAAACACAGTGGAGCGTATTGTGTCAGGCAACGAAGCAAGACCTCACTCCTGGCCGTGGCAGGTCTCACTGCAGGTAAATTGCACTTGAAGAGACACAAAATTACTCAATGTCTACCAAAAGAGGAAGTCGCTGACACTTGTTTCTATTACTGTAGGTTCGTCCCAGAGGCAGTAAACATTATGTTCATGTGTGTGGAGGGACTCTGATCCATAAGAACTGGGTTCTTACTGCTGCTCACTGCTTCCAGAAGTAAGGCAAATCATTAATTGATCACAAAAGTTGATTGAATTCATACAGTTCATTGTTCCTAGATGTCTTCCCCCTTCAATGTCCTAATCAGTGCATGTCGCTTTCTTTGTGTCCAGGGGAAAGGCAGAGGATGCTAGTAGCTGGCGTATCGTTTTGGGTAAGCATCAGCTGAAAAGATCAGAGAACGCAGAACGCTTCTTTCCAGTAAAGAGGATCTACAGGCATGAGCATTTCCGTTATCCAGCCCACAGTGAACTGGACTATGATATTGCATTGGTTAAAGCTGCCACAGACATCCAGCCAAGTAACTTTATTCGCTATGCCTGCCTGCCGCGCAAGCAGATCAACCTTAATCCAGGGCACTACTGCTGGGTGACGGGCTGGGGGGACACACGAGGTACAAACAACAACTTAAACCTTTGACCTTAAGAAGTAACGTCTCATACATAAAAGATGGGTGCTTTAAGACTAAGAGAGAACACTTAAAAATATTATGATTGGTTTTAGATATTGAATCAAAAGATAAGGTGTAATAAGTGTATGGTAACACCCAACCCATCTACATATAAAACTGGCTTATTTTAAGCCCTGGAGGCAAAAACTATGAACATTTTAATGTTTAGTGAGTTTAACAAGGGAGATGGTCCACTTATCCAGAACATGGGTTTAGCATATCTTCTTTTGTCAAATTTTAGGTGGAAAAGAAAATGTGTCACTTGCTGAAGCACTGAACCAAGCTCGGCTCCCAATCATTGACTATAAGACCTGCCGTCAGAAGAAGTTCTGGGGTGACCGTGTGAGAGACTCCATGATTTGTGCTGGGTTCAGAGATACAGAAGGGACCCCAGCTGCATGCCAGGTGAGAAAAGAAGTTTAATGGTGAAATT
Source organism: Danio choprae (assembly GCA_903798125.1). Lineage (NCBI taxonomy): Eukaryota > Metazoa > Chordata > Actinopteri > Cypriniformes > Danionidae > Danio > Danio choprae. Next base: position 246,359 of record CAIGQW010052810.1, read on the forward strand.
CGTGAAGATGCCCTATATTCAACTGCCCTCACACCTGTGGGTCTTTCTCCAACAGGGTGACTCAGGTGGCCCTCTGCTATGCCAGGTTGGGCGTGACCGCTGGGAGGTTCATGGCATTGTAAGCTTTGGTCCCATTGGATGCACGGTGGAAAACAAGCCCAGCGTCTTCACTCGCACTGCAGCCTACATCCCATGGATCGAGGCCACACGCATCAGGGATTTCTTCTTGCACTAAATTCCCTGCCCACAACTGTTGGCACAGGAAAAGTCGTGGCAGCAACAGATTTAGTGCTATGTCCCTGTCTGGGTCAGGCCCATGGACCTGCTTATTCATTTGTGATCCATGCTCTGGTAGCGGGTGTACAGCATCACAATCCCCAGCCACCAAGTTAGGGTAGTTTGCACCAGTTTGTGGGACTCTTCTCCGCTATGCATGTGAGATTCTTCTGGGCTTCGCTGTAGTACATAAACTGCTTTCAGCTATATCACAATGATCTGCACTTTGTGTTCGGCAAGCCAAGCAATATTTTTTGTAAAACAAGTCCTGGCATTACACTCATCAGTTCAGTTGGCTTTGGGGGTTTTTTTTCCCCTGTAAGGACTGGAATGTGCATTTGCCCTTTTGTGGGCAGTCCAGCGTTCAGTTCCTAAGGTGCTTTGACAGTCAGCATCAAGTAGCAACAGAAAATATCACCTGAAGAGGGAGACAGTCTCCTGCTTTTCATTGAACAACACGGGTAACATCCATGCAAGATGGAAATTTATACTATAGCACTATAAAATGCTACAAGGAATCTATCCAAATCATGTCCATACATCCCTCCAATTTAATCTTAATTATTATTTTAATACTGAAATTTAAATATAGTAATTTAATATATTCATCTATTGCTTATAATTATTTAATCTTTAGGGAGGAGTTTGGGTTAGTACACTACTGCTAAGAGAAATATTACTTTTATTTATAAAAAAAGAATATGAATCAAAAATGCTTTTTTTATTGACAATGAGTGCTTATTTTAACCAAGTCACAATAAGGGACATTCATTATGTAATATTTCAATATTCTTCTGTACTCTGCATATTGACTGTTGAAATTGAGGCTGACCTGCTTACAAATAAACCATTTGTAAAACAAGACCTCTAATAATTCATTTCCATGCAGTCAGTTCATTTTTCCTACATTATAAAAACTTAATTTGTTACAAAGATCTTAAAGGTTGATTTAGTTATTGAATGTCATTTAATTAATATTATTTTTCATTTTCTTATTCATTTAAAGCTACATGATTCTAGGATAGTGTAGTACTGAATCATGTAACTACCAGTAAGTTATCTTGATTCCACAAAAACACAGATAGAGTATTAAACAGCAGGAACTTGTATTTTATTACAGACCATTCCAAAGAGGAAGAGCCCAGTTTAATCAGCACTGACAAAAAGCATAACTCCACAATGAGAACAGATAAAACCTCATAATCAAAGCATAGAGTGCCTCCAGATGCAACTTAACATCAATAAAGACATACATGAAGAAACACGATGTTATCAGCTAATTCATTGCAACATAGTCCACATATTTGGAGGCAGTTTGGTATTTCCATTTAAATATTATACTTAACGTAACCTTGAAGAATCTGTGCACATGTGGTGGTCCATTTGTATCTTGTAGAAATGGATGAATCTCCAAAAGGGGGCAATAAATACTAAGAATTGGCTCAGAGTCAAAATAAGTCCACGGTTTGAGCTCTCAGTCATCCTCAGTAATGTGAAGGAGATTTCCCTTTTATGTGATCCCAGTTGTTGTACAAAGCATACAACCCTGACATGGCTAAACCAATGAGACCTCCTCTGGCAACTCCTTTGAATCCACCTGAATTGAGATTAATGTCATTAAAATATGATTCTCAACAACATTAAATCTTTCATAGCCACCATAATTAGCATTTAGGTCAATGTGACTTGCTCACCTGTGGATTTAAATACCATCCCGGTTAATGTTCCAGCTGCCACTGTGTTGAGGTCATCCTCTGCACCCCTGGCCTTCTCAATGGCCACACCAAACACGCTATACAAAAGAGCTGTTCAGAAAGAGAAACCAACATTTTAATAAACATGTCTCTCTTTAACAAATGATACGACTGGCTGTGATATTTTATTTTATAAAATTCTTTGCAAGCATCTCACCTACTGATCCTAGTGTGTTGGCCCACGATGCCCCTTGTCGTGTTACCATGTTCAAAATCCTGGCAGAACATTACAAAATTCAATATAAGTAAAATGATAAAGTTCATAAAAGTCAAACCACTTCATAAATATTACTTATACATTCATAAACAAAAAAATAAAAAATAAATAGGTGGTTCAGGGTACTGTGTTTACAGTAGGGGTTGCACAGACTGGTCGACTTAAATGCTCCGTCATGACGCTTTTTGACTGACGTCGACTAGTTGCGCTGCGCAGATCACGTGGTTTTTGACCTGAACTAAACGGCAGTTTTACACACAAAAATGGTTCACTGAATGAAACTGCCCTCAGATCATCGAAATATATTAAAAATGTTATTTTACTCATGTCAGCGTCAATGACTCACAAGAACTTTGAGTGAACTTTAAATCATGAAAGTAATGTGATTGGCTGTTGTCCTCGGAGAAATGTAGATACTGACATGTTTTGCGAATGAACCATGAAATGCACGTAGCCGCGTAGGTGTGGCAAACTTCAGAGCATGTAAAAATATCATTCCAGTTGAACATGAAGATGTGCAGTGAGACATCTGATAACCAAGATGAGCCAGTAACTATGAAAAGGCCCGACTTGAGCAAGATTTTGAGCAGCTTTCTGGCCCACACTATCATAGAGGTAAAATATGCGTTTGAGCAGCACTCTGACAGTGAGTCGGCTTATAACTTTTGTGTGTTAGGTTATTGAATAACTTGTCATGAATCAGTGTTCTATGTGCTGACAACGCATGCATTACTTTGCACTAAAATATCTGTTGTTACATTCTTAAAAGTTGTTGCAGTGATCAAGGTGTTTACTGCATTTACTTAGCACTAAAACTAGCTAATGTTGCATTATTAACTAAATTAAAGTGTTGACAGTGCATTTGTTTTGTCGTTGGAAATGATGCAGTGTTTTTGCAACACATAGCTGTCAAACAACTTGTGAATATATTTCTCCTGCAAATAAATTGCAAATTGTGGCATTTTGCTAAATATTTGCATGTTCTTTTTTATTGATGTCACCAGCGACTAGTCGACGTTGACTTTAATAACATAAAAGTCGACTTCCAAAAATCCAAAGTCGTTCAGCTTCTAGTTCACAGGTGATAAGCCACTTTTAGTACATTTTTTTAGCAACAAGCCACCTCAAAAACACAGCTAGCATAACCTGTTTTGGTACTGGTCAAGTTTATTTGTTGTAGCTTGTGCACATTGTGTGCCAAAAGCATGAACTAAAAATTGAAAGCTATATATATATATATATATATATATATAGCTTTCAACTATATTAATGTATA
>CAIGQW010052810.1:250281-273361 GCA_903798125.1 Danio choprae
GATGTGTTCACTGAATAAAAAATAAAATGGTGTTCACTGCACATTGTGTACATTGCAGCATAAATAAACATTAAATTTGAATAATAATGCTGTCTCTTATCAGCATTATCAACCCCTGGTAAAAACAAAACAAAACAAAAAACAGGCCAGACTCAAATTGATCTTAATTTCTAATATAATCTTTATTCTAATTCATTTAATATCTTAATCTAATACTTTCTGAGCATTTAGGAATTCACACTTACTGTACATTTCTGGGTTTTGACCATGGCATGTCTCTAGTTTCTGACAGGCCCATACGGAGACCATTAAGAGTCCCAAAAGCAGCTCCTTTAAATAAATAAAGCAACAGTTAAAATGACTGAAGATTAAAGACAAACGATTAATCAAGAATACAAAAAGGCCTTACCTGTTATACAGCATCCACCAATAGTGAAGAAGGCCAGCTCAAAGCGACCACGAGTTTTATTAGCCCCAGTTGGCAAGATGAACTCATCTGTGTCCTGCGACAGCAAGAAGGAAAAGCTCGCTTTCTTAAATGGAAGGTTTTTGGACTCACTATAATTTTAATATGATATAATCAATAATAAAAGACACGTGTCCCAATTGAGTGTACCAAACCATTTTAAAAAGTGACTTAGCATACAAAGAAACCATATTATATGCATGACTCGGTTTCAAACTATTTTTGAAACTAAAATATTGAAATGAAACATGGGTGGAATATTTTATCATCATACAGAAAAGCAGATATATTAATAAAAAACAACATTTATTCAGACCTCTGCTTAACAAAATACATAAAACAATACTTTATCTTTCTAAATTGTTTTATATTTTAAAGGATTACATAGAAAGACATAGGCCCGCAGATTGAGCCCATCATTCAATCTATTATTAATTTCAGTAATATTATGCAAATGTTTATGTCTGCAGATTCTGTCTAGCCCTGCATATAACCAACACAAAGGTAAAAACCTAGTGGTGTGAAACATAATGGCAAAATATATAGATTAAAGTTACAATAAATCTGTATTTTATGGCTACACTGTGGATCTAAAAATAAAGTATTTTAATATGTCAACAAATTATTCTAGTTTAAATATGCCTGACCAGATTTTTCTTTGTATATAAACTATCGTTATACTGAATTCCATGTTTTTAGTCAAAGCTCAAAGGCAGGCTTTAATAAAATGTAAACATTGTATTCTCAAGTAAACAATATTTCACCATTGTGTGATTAATAAGTGAACTTATTAATCACAGTTTTTTTTGTTGGACAAAACAACGTTTCTGTTTGTTTGTGACCTATGACTTACTGTTTATTGAGAAATCATGGGATCCATTATTGATTTACTAAAGAATCTTTCCAATTGGAAAAGTTGATATTGTGACAGCTAACCACTCAATTGAGTTTATTAATGCTTTAATTGGCTCGGGTGTGTTTTATGAATTAGATAAAACGATTGTAACAGACGTGCATGTATCTGTGGCCTTCCAGAACCTCACCTGTATAAGGTAACGAGGGTCAACATTGAGGTATGGGGAAAGAGGACTCATTCCAGTCACTGTGAATAAAAGATAACAACCATTCACGTTACACAGTATCAGAAATTAATACTTAATAAACATATTCCGTTTATTACATTAAGTAACGTTAGGCTAAACATTAAACACGGAACACTTACGTGGTACTCCTGAAAGCTCAGTGTTTGAATACTCAGGGGTTCCTCCGCCAAAAATGCTCCCGAGTCCTCCTTTAAATCCTCCCGGTGGCGGTGTATTGTTATCCATGTTTTTTTTCGGAGATTATAAAGTAAAAACCGACGATCAGACTTCTTCCTTACTGACCCGCGTCAAACTGATGGAGAATATCGACACCAAATCTCTTTACCGACTGCGTTGTGTTCTATATCGTCTGATGTAAATCCGCACAGATGACACTATATCAAACGCTGATGTTTAATAATGAAAGTTTTTAGTCTCTGACGGAGCGTTTCTACATCTCTGACCTCCACATGCTACCCTGCCGCAAAGCAAAAGGACACCGCTGACGTAACACTGCCGTAAAGTTACTCGCGTGATTACAGAACAGTAAAATAAGCGTGTATCACATTTAAATGAATTTTTAAAAAAAGTGTTTATTTTGTAAATTATGCCATGTCAAAATGAGGTTGTTTGTGTTCAGAAGACTTGTAAAGACATGGCATTTACCAGTTAGTTACAGGACCATTTGCGACCAACCGTGTTTTGTGACGTAAGGGATGAGGAAAGATCTACAAACTAGATAAACAGGCATTTGGGGCTTCTTGAACTGTGATAAGAAGTTGGAAAATGAAGCTTATGTTATCAATCTTTTTATTATACTCACTAAGTTTTATATCCATCGTTGTAAATTCAGCAGTCAGAAAGCTTATTTTTCTGTAGTACTTAAGGAGACATTTATATAAACGCCATTAAGGAGAGTACAAACAAAAGCTGTACAAACTAACACATTTAACGTTACGTTATTGTGAGTTAGCAAGGCCTAGCAGTATTTGTAAAATTAGTTTTTATTATTTTATTTTTTTATGTTTTACTTTGTTTTACCTATTGAGTCTGTGTACTTATATCTAACTCTGTTATTCTCTTCACATCTTTTATATGTACACCCCTAGCATTGGTCTGTATATGTCGTTCATGCATTAATAAAATATTTTTTTTAAAAAGCAGAGGCTAAAATGTGCTTCTATGCTCTTTGACAGAGGTAACATCGACGACAGGACTGCAAATCATTTAAAACGAAAATAAAATAATAGTATTAATAATGAAATACAATTTCTTTTGTAAATGTAGCTGAATGAAACTATGTACTTTTAATTTTATTATTATCATCATCATTATAATTCATATAAAATGCTTTATTGCTAATAATGATCCTTTTAGCTCCGTTAAATGTGTGGAAACCGTCATAATAGGCCTATGTATTTTTCTTCAGGATTTTTTGATGTAGAATAACTTCAATGAACAACCTTTATTTGATTCAGAAGACTTCTGTAGCATTAAATACTTCTGTAATGCATTTTCTGTCACTTTTGTGTGTCTTATCTGAATAAAAGGTAATACTTTTTTAAAGTTACCTAAACATTTGAATGGTAGTCTGTCATATCTTTCATAAAAAGCCAACAGTATTGACTAAACTTGTTTTGTTGCACAAGGATGAGCTTTCAAAACAGGAGATACATAGCCTGCAAACATAGGTGAACAGATCATTCATGAGTTTTCATTAGGGGAGTAAAATCAAAAGTATATCTGTAGGTTATATGCTGTATCAGAAGTGAATGTTCACATGAAGTGGCCAAGACCACCCAAAGTGTCCTATACAATTTTCATAATCTTGACAGAAGTAATAGGTCGTCTTTTTTACGAGTTCTGTGAATTCAAATATGCTTTCTTTCCAGTAGGGAATTATTCCATTTCAGATGCAGCCTGTTTGATCTTTTATTGTTGGACAAGAACCATTAACAAAGCTTTCACACTAGATGGCAGACAAGGACAAATTTCAAAAGGTTTCTAATGGAGTTACATCAACTATTTTCTTCTTAAACAGTTGGACAGTTGTTGTTCGTTTATGTGTGTGGGGGGTGGAAAGATCCACCTCATACCGAATCGTGTGCCACAATAAAGCATGTCCCGTGAGGCATGCCTGAAAGCGCAAATGGTTGTTTAGCACCATAAAGGTTGTGTTGCGATCCTCCTCGCTCACACACGAGATTGAAGAGGAATTCGCCATGTGGGAGGATGCTGAAGCAGAATTCTGTCACCATGGCTAATTTTTTTTTCTGGCTCTTTCTTTTCCACCCCTTGAGGTGGAGCAATAACGTTTGCCATTGTTGTCATTCTGTGAGCTCAGACTTCCTGGCATCCACACTAAATTACCCAGGGCTTTCTGTGGGAGCAGAAATGGCTCACTGTTCCCCAACAAAAAGACCATTCACAGTCAGTGGAAGGCCTCCTATAGACAGCCCACAGAGCTGGAGAGAAGCAGAGGCAGCCGAATAGAGACAGGCACCCCGAGGAACATGGCCGCACTGGGAAATGACTGTGTGATGTCATAATGAATGCATCTCACAGAATATCTTTTTATCGTGCTTCTGTTTTATCATCACGCTTTGTTGTCAGCCTCTTATATCAAGACTTTTTTTTTGTGCCAAACTCAAACACACCAACATCGAGTGCACACTAAAACTCCAAGGACCCCAAAGGGGGAGTGTTTCCATGGGGATATGAAAGCTGCACTGAGCTTCTGTTCCTTAAACTAGTTTTGAGGAGATGAGAGGGGAGGACAGGAGGGGGTGGGGGTTCAAAGGGCTCCTCTCAAACCTTTCAGATGAAGACTTTAAAGCTACACACTTTTTTTTCTTTCTCGTGAAGAGAAAACAAGCACGTCACATATACTGTTGCTGTTTGGGAATCATACAATTGGTTTAAAATTCAATAAACAAACAAAATGTACACAAGCAACAACAAGTTTTTTATGCTCACCATGGCTGCATTTATTTAATAAAATAGTAAAAACAATAATAGTGAGATATTATTATAATGAATTTGAATATTAAATATTACTATTAAATATTTCAGCAATTATTAGTTCTAAAAATGTGAATTATTTTCATGTTAATTTTTTTTTACTGCTGTTGACATTGATGTGTGACACTGAAAATTTAAGTAGTGGCTGCTAAAAATGTATCGAATACATTTATTAATTATAGTAATAAACAGAACAGTTCTTTTATATATACATACATAATATATACATAAAATATACATAAAAACATAAATAATGTTTAATAAGGCATTTATAATAATAGTAATTAAAATATTTTTATTTACAAATAAATAACTTGAGTAATCATCAAATAATTAAATGAGCATAAGAGACTTCTTTAAAAAAAATGTATATATTATTTTTTGAGTGTGTGTGTGTGTGTGTGAGAGAGAGAGAGAGAGAGAGAGAGAGAGAGAGAGAGAGAGAGAGAGAGAGAGAGAGAACACTATTAAATTATACTATGAAGCCATTGTATTTTTCTTCTACAGTTTGCACAGAGCAAACCAACATGGCACATACTGTTGCTATTTGAGATTCATACAACATATGTATAAATAAAATCACCTAATACTGAATGGATGAATCATTAATGAACGTGTGGCATTTTGAAACGAGTTCCCCGGCTCTTAATTCCAAATATATTTATGGGCACAAACAGTTTTAGGAATGACAGTGGGTTTACATGTTCCACTTAGTTATGCTTTCATGTGACGATCAAATGACTCCTTGAAAATGTAGCATATTCACAGTGTTCGCTTCTTCACACGCATAAAAAAAACCAGCAAAAGTTAAACAGAATCACCTGTTTTAAAGTCTTTGGAAACTTGGAATCCCCCCAAACTCGCAACTCGCAACAGATTTACGTAAGTCTTATAATATCCCAGATACAAAGTAAAATCCAAGAGCCATAGTTGTCCCTTGGCTTAGCTCTTGTCATTTCAAGCTCCCCGTTATTCTCTGGCAGTGCTTTAGGACTTTGGCTTGGCTGTGAATGTTCTCCACTGTGGCCTGCCAAGATCTGCTGTCCTCTCCCACCAGTCTGGGCAGCATCCAGCCTTGTGGAGCCAGTGTGGGGGGCCAGGACTGAGCCAGACCCCGGGCCCTGTCCCATGAGAGCGCAGAGGATGGGCGGGGGACCCCACAGAATGAGAGGAAGAGGAACGGGGACATGGACAGAAGACAGAGAAGCGTCCCATAGGGATGTCAATTTCCAGATCAATCGATTGTCGTTTATTAACGGTTACATAAACTAACAATAAATGAACCGATTAATTGTTCATTATAGTCCTCATTAAGTCCTGTTGAACCGAAAGTTGCTGCAGATTTGGATTTTATTAGGTTGATATAGTTCAGTTTCCCAGTACAAACATTTTGCTGTGTAAAACATATGCCATAGTAGTTGGCGGTTTAGGGCAGTACGATGGTTAGCACTGTCACAGAAAGAATGTAGCTGGTTCGAGTCCTGGCTGTGTCAGTTGGCATTTCTGTGTGGAGTTTGCATGTTTTTCCCGTGTTGGTGTACAGTAGGTTTCCTCCGGGTGCTCCGGTTTCCCCCACAGTCTAAAGACATGTGCTATAGGTGAATTGAATAAACTAAATTGGTCGTAGTGTATGAGTGTGTGTGAATGAGAGTGTATGGGTGTTTCCCAGTTCTGGGATGTGGCTGAAAGGGCATCCGCTGCATAAAACATATGCCGGAGTAGTTGGCGGTTTATTCCGCTGTGGCGACCTCAGAAATAGAGACTAACCAAAGGAAAATTAATGAATGAGTTGGCAGTTCATTCTGCTGTGGCGACCCCTGATAGATCAGGGACTAAGCTGAAGGAAAATGAAAGAATGGTGGTTAGGTTTTGATTGAAGATTACCAACACAAGCTTATTTCATTGGATAAACTTGCATGGATTAATCGCAACAATGTGACTATAGAGTAACAAAGTGTGGCAGCAAAATAAACATTGTACTTTTTTTCATGCAGTCTTTACAAATGCAAAATGTTTACTTTAGAGGCAAATGGTGTGCAAATGATACTCAAAACACTAAACAATGTAAATAAAAGCATTCAATGATTCAATGAAAGCGCCGTCTTCAACTATGTACACACACGGGCAACTGGTGCATATGTGTGTCCATCAGCAAATTGTTTTATAACATGATATGGTAAAGGCGTATACCACAGTGGTCAAACTCAGTTCCTTGAGGGCCGCAGCTCTGCACAGTTTAGCTTTAATGCTAATTAAACACACCTGATCAAGCTAATTGAGTCATTCAGGCTTCTTTGAAACCTAGAATTAAGTGTGTTGAAGCAGGGTTGGAACTAGACTCTGCAGGACTGGGTCTGTAACCCCTGGTAGACACCATTAAGTTATTAGTGCATTGTCTTCATGAGAGACGATTCTTGGCTTTCTGTGGTCCTAAGAAAAACTGTGTGATTAGTTTGGGTATGGGTTGATGCAATGCAGGGCCTTCTATAAAATGCTGGGTTCCACATAATTCCTTCATGTTGTCTCAACCCAAATCGATTAAGTTAATTTAGTAGTTTTTACAAATTGAGGTGGATCGAACATAAAATAATTAAGTTGTCCCAAATAGCCTCAAGAATTGTGTTGATTCAGCTTATTTTAAATAAGTAGTTTGAACAAGCAGTGAAACAATTTTATGAGTGCATGTTTAAAAACTAAACGCACCAGTTGAGTTAGATTATATGCTAATTACTTCATAATCTTTTCGTTACAATGGATTCGAAGTGTAGAATGGAGACTTTGAGTAGTTCTTGCTTCATTCTACCCTTGCATCTGCTGTTCATTTTTTGTAAAACCCGCATGGCCCTCAAAACTATGCCGTTAATGGAATCAAAAAATAACTGTATCGATCATCCAATAATCATTTACATGTAGTTCAAACACACCATTTGTCTGTCTGAAAAACACGAAATGGGTTCCTGTACACCTCTTGAATGTAACCAAAGTGATGTAGCGTCCCACTGTGTGACTCTACTGTGGCGTAACATCTGTTGTGTCATCCGGTTTAATTTTCTGCGTCCTTTATTTGCGCCCCACCATCAGCACCTCTGCTATTTCTCAGATCTTTAGCTATGAATAGAAACAATTACACAAGCAAGGTAAATAGCGATGACTTCCTGCCTTACATAAACACTGATGGAAGTGTCTGTGGAAACGGTTCTTTAATAGAGCAGAGGGAAGTGTTCCTTGAGGTTTGTTCTGTCCGGGCCCATTGGGAGGACATTCCCCACCCTCTCCATATCCTCACGCTGGACATGTCTTTGTGGTCATTGTTTAAGATCAAGTGTGGTTTGTTTCCTAGAAGACACACAAATGTGCTGACAAAGCCTTTGCCTCAACAGAGATGAGAGAAGCTGATGAAAACCTGGTTTGCAACACAATCATGCTCAACTAAATGGGAGGAATGGGTGGTGGTGTAATGTTGGTAAACAATGACAAAATGAATAATAATACTGAAAATCTATGTTAGCATTATTTAGAAGTACATTTTTGATTACTATCTGTTGGATACAGTATTCATTACAGCATACATTTTATAGAAAGATGAAAAGAGCTTTCAAGAATCAAAACAACAGAAGTGAAATCATTATTTTACTCTGTCCATTGATTATAATGTGATACTGAACAAAAAACGATGACTATCATATATATATATATAGTTAGTTCATATATATATATATAGTTATACAATAGTTCTGTCTGGTTCTTGAATCTGATTGGCTGATAGCCATGCGATATTCTGCAATATCAGAACTCGTACAGCCTCTTCACTCTTGTGTATTGCTCTGCCCACATAGAGTGACAGCAGATCAATAAACTCACTACAGTTTGACAAATATTGCAGCTGTTAAACAACATAATGTACTTTTGAGGCTATTTTAGGTGATAATGTAGTTGTTTATATTGCAACTATGCAGTTTATTTATAAGGATAGTGCCTATTTTAAATATTTATATAAATCTCCATTAGCCTGTCATTGAGCAGAGCAAAGACGGTTGACATTGTCCATCCACAAGATAGCGACAGAGACAGCATAATAAGCCCTTAGAGGAGAAAAACTCGTAATTTCTAATTACAGCTGATCAAATCATTATTAAACTGGTAAGTGACATTCTACATCTATCTCTCTCTTTTGTATGTTGTAGTGCTCTATTTATACCTTATAATAGTAGTGTATTGAGTGTGAGATAGGACTCACATATCAGGAATGTATGTATTTTGTGTTGGCCACTCTTTGTATAACCCAGAGTTACTTTTTGGTTGGCCATCTGTTTGTTTCTAATGAGAAATACTGGGAAATCTATGTAGACTGATGGCATTTCACGCCGTTCAGCAGCCTTATAATCTTAAAATGTCAGCAAAATCACCTGTTTTGTCATCACTTTAGACATTACGCTAGAGAATCATTGAAATACTAGCTCGAAAATGACATTGGAGAATTAGCAACATTTTCTGCAGATGTGAATGAGTGGCGGAAGAAAGTAGTTCCTCATACAAAAGGGTTTTTAGATGTCATTGAACTGTTGTATTAACGCAATATCACACTCGTTGCAGTGCGATATGGCTGTATATCGGCACTGGTGGGGGGCACTAAGGCACTTTTTTATATGACACACACTATTATATGAATGTAATATAAAAATAATATAAATTCACACTATTATAAGTGGCTATAAAAGTCACTTTGTTAAACAGTAGAGTTTATTTTTCAATATCAAAAAGTTTACAGAAGTCCCATAATGCAATTAGAAAGCATACATAAATAGAAAACACAGGTGAATGACAAAATATGAGAAATGACTAATTGTACAGTGTATTTTTAGAGAATTTTAAATCTTAGACAATTATTCTAATATGTCAATAACAAAATCAATAATAATTATAATAATATATTAATTAAAATCATTTGAAGTTATTCTTGGTTAGAGCTGCGCAATATATCGTTTCAGCATCGATATTGCAATGTGCAAGTCTGATATAGTCACATCGCAGGGATCTGCAATGTAGTTGGGATTATTGACCAGACATTACAGTTACAACATAGTGCAGTTATTTCAAGTTTATTATTTGCATGTGTTTTTAAGGCTTGACTGCACAAATTTGAGGCAAACTTAAGCCATTTGGGCACAATAAATTAAACGTTTGTAGCTTAAAGATTAACTGAAGATTATATAATTATTTACTCAATTAAAACAATACAGTGTTAATATTATTATTATCATTATTATTATTATACCGCGATTATTTAATTTTTGCTTCTGAATACTGTTTGACTCCCCAGAAAATCATAAATCATTATTTATTTGCATCTTTTGTCTGTTGTTTTTAACTATGCTTGTCATTTCTTAAATGATATTTTATGCAGATACGCTACCCTACAGAATCATCTCAATCGATCTAAAATTATGAATTCTTTACAAGCTATTCAAGTCATCTGGTGAAATTTAATTTTTATCACAATATATATCACAGTGAATGATAATATTGCAATGTCAGTTTTTTTTCTAATATCGTGCAGCCCTATTCTTGGTGGTCTGCTGAAGCCCCTAATGGTCTAGACTCTAGTCTAGATGATTAAAAGGGTGTAACATTAAATATGTACACTATATTTCAAATAATAATCTACTACTAATATATATTTCTAATAAAACTGACAATATAGTTAACCTTATCTGCTTCTTGAAAATGAAATCAGTCTGAACTTGATGTCTCATGTTTAATCAATGAGCATTCTAGACCACGTTTTTTTTTCTTCCCTTTTCTTTTTTTTAGATATTGCTGTCAGAAATTTTAAAATGGACACCACTAACTAAAAGTCCAAATCTATCATTCACAAAGTTGCAATATTGAGGTGCAATGCAAATGATACTTCTCATCTTTTTAACATCAGCCCTTCCCCTTAACTGTCTGCGGGTTTGGCCTGCCACTGGTATCAACTAAGATCAGTAGATTGTTAAGGAAAGAAGGAAGGAAGGAAGGAAGGAGGGAAGTAAAAGGTTCTATTTTGGCTTGGTATAGTTGGGACGGAGAGTTCTGAGTTTGTTTGTGGCCATAAAGGTTGTAAAGGTCACCGCAGTCTCTGAGGGGGAAGTCAGAGTGCGAGAGAGGATACAGTGTCCCGTTCTCTCTCTAAGCTTTTTACAAGGATTTATTCAGTTCATCTTTCCTTTCTGGCCCATTCCAATACCAATTCGACTCACTGAACTTGCTGCTGCTTTATGGTCCATTATTTTGAAAAGAGCCTGAATTTACATGTGATTTAGATAAGGTAAGCAGCACTGTACCGAGTTATGTTATCTGCGTATACAAAAGCTTATTACAAGTTTACTAAAAGAGTTTCATCCATGTAGTGTCATTTCTGCCTGAAACAGTGAAGCATCAGAGCAGCTCTGCCATGTAAATCATGCAGCAGGTAAGTTGGTTGTCTCTGAGACCAAATCATGTTATCTGCATATACATAAGCTTATTAAAATTTCACTATGACAGTATCATGCATGTAGTGTCTCTGCCATATAATGCATGCACCAGATAAGTTGGGTGTCTAACAAGAGTTTCATCCATGTAGTGTCATTTCTACCTGAAACAGTGATGCATCAGAGCAGCTCTGCTATGTAATGCATGCACCGGGTATGTTGGCAGTCTAACACAGAGGGACGAAATCATGTTATCTGTGTATACATAAGCTTATTACAAGTTCACTATAACAGTTTCATGCATGTAGTGTCATTTTTTGCCTGAAACAGTGGTGCATGCATATCCTGGCAGAGCAGCTCTGCTATGTAATGCATGCACCAGGTAATTTGGCTTTTTAACCACGTGGGAGCAAATCATGTTATCTGCACATACATATAGATATTACAAGGTCACTAAAAGAGTTTCATGCATGTAGTGCCATTTCTGCCTGAAACAGTGGTGCATGCATATCCTTGAAGAGCAGCTCTAAGTAATGCATGCAGCAGGTAAGTTGTCTGTCAATGGGTTTGTAGAGTAAAGGTGGCAGGAGGGGGAACCAGGCGACGAACAAGACAGGAAATTGAGGTTTTAATTGCAGGTTAGAGATAGAGAGAGGATGAGGGGAGAAGGGAAACAGGGAATGATTACCTAACATAGCAGCTAGTAATTTGGGACTGGCAGGAACCATTTAACACAAAAAGCGTGGTGTTTAATGAACAGTTTGCCTTCTGTGGGAGCGAATTAATCACACTCTTGACTTTTCCATCCATTCCGCTTTCACTGTCTACGTGCCTGTCCAATTTTTCATTTTGTTGGGGTGTGTGTGAGAGAGTGTGTGTGTGTGTGTGTGTGTGTGTGTGTGTGTGTGTGTGTGTGTGTGTGTGTGTGTGTGTGTGTGTGTGTGTGTGTGTTGGCCACAAAGTACAGTACACCATAAAAAGAAATTCCTGTCATTAGGCCTGGTTTACTCACCTTCATGTCGTCCCAACCATATGCTGCCTTTTCTCATATTTTGAGTGCGCACATAAGCTCCAAAAATAGCAAAAACACAGTTAAGTATTCTCACTTGTAGACTTACTTTATATATTATTCCGTCGTTTTGAGAATTTCGTATTTCCACACGATCCACGCGTTTGGCATGAGTGCGAAATATTTCATTTCCGGTTGAAGTTGGCCATGTTTAACAGGAAGATGTTAATTTTAAAATAAGAAAACAATATTTTTTCCTGAGCTGTGCTTTATACGTCGCTACCGCTACATTATTAACAATAGATGCCTTTTGGCCGAGACATGTGAACGTTACTGCGTGAAGTGAATGAATCATTAATTTGAACTGATTCTTTTGAACCATTTCAAAATTATTCTTTTCGAATCATTTGCTTATAGAAGTCAGTTATAGCATACTAGTCGTTTTAACTAAACTATTAAACCTTCTACGAATTATCCTGAATTGATTACTTAAACCCGTTTTACCTTTTTAAAATTATTATTATATTTTTTTGCTCTCTAGATTATTTCGATTCAAATGAACTTCTGTCTGATCCTTAAAATATGCTTCAAAAACAAATATAAATGAATTAGCTGTATAAACCACTTTAAGGACAAATAATTCAACGTAGTTGGGTCATTCAACGAAACATATTAGCCTACATATCATTAAAATCAATTATTTATTATTTGAAATAATTAAATTGTTATAATTTATTCTGATAAGGGTAACCTTTGGCCTGTCCCTCATTTTTCATTCTCAACAGGGCCTTTCATTTGTGGAATTACTATTAATTAAATTAGTATTATTAATTAGAGATGACAATAATGTCAAAACATGAGGTAAACATAGTCACAATTACCAGAATTGGCATGATACAATTTATTAATTTATCTTAATTTAATAGATATTGTAAAAAACAAAGTTTAATAATAGGTTATGGAAAAGGGCACTGTTGAATGGAATGACCAACCTGGATGGAAAGTAGCCTAGCAGCATGTTTTTAAAGACACTGCATCTGAAAACCAGTGCATGAGTTAAGAATAAAAAGAGGATGAATATATAGTACTGCATTGTGCATTTTGTCATTCCTTTAAACCGCAGTCTTTGTTGTCAGACTGTGACGGTCGCAGATTCAGCTCTTCTTTGGATATGAGCAGATTTGTTTAATGTAGGCTATGGTTGGCAACTTTGCTATTAACCGAAAAGGAAACAAAAGCTAGTAACTAGGACTCTTGGGTGCCATGATGAGGTCTTGTGGGAGCTAAAAAGAGTCTGATTAGCATTATCAGCTAAACACAGACCATTACACACAACAGCAACTCATTAAAACGACGTGCGAATGTTCAGGAAAAAAAAACAAAAGCAGTTTTGCGGAGGTTATTGAGCCTTATCTGTTTCCTTCATGATCATAGTTTCTCTCAGCATTGAACCATGGGTAAACTGAATTGTCACGACCTCTGATTTCTGTGAGGAAGTGATGTTTGTTACTATAGTTAGGCAGTGATGATGTGCACAGCTGAAAAATCATCGAGTTAGTGGGTGGTATTAGACTGACCTCCAGTTATTTAACAAAAGACAATGATCGCTTCTTTTGTTTTCCTCCACATTTGAGAGAATCTGGAAACTTCGCATTGGTTATAATGGACTCCTGTGAAAGACAATTACCGGTGTAATCTGTGGATACACTTTTCTTGGTGACTTTGAAAAGCAGTTTAACAGATGGCTATGATACAAAAAAACAAGCACACACAATGGAAAGTATTGAGAAAAAAAAGAATAATAAGACTGTGTGAAACAGAGATGGGCGTTCCTCCAATTCAAACAACCGTACAATTTATATAGATTTTACTTCTCCTTCAGCCGTCTTCTGCCCCATAATCATCTTGTCCCTTTCATGTTAAACGCTGCTTTGTTCTGGATGATCAATTAAACCGCATAGAAAAGTTTGGACCCAGATCTTGTCCATTATCTACAGCAGACCTGAATCAGATTAGATTAGTAGGCAAAGTGTTCTGGCACATATAAATAAATGAAAAAGCACAAGAGAAAGAGCGACCAAGTTAGTTTCTTTTGTAAATCTATGATTTTTAATATTCTGCTATTGCTTCTCAGTACAGAGTTTAGTCCAGCATATTTCAGTCAGTAAAACACTCTTTTGCTTAATGTCACACAATCATGTTCTAAAGAGTCAAAGCAGACAAAAGAAATTATTGACAGGGTTAATGTATAAAAATCATCAAACGTTAGTACAATCGGCAAGAAAAGATTAATCAAATTATATATCTAGATATGGTTAATAGCTTACAATTTTACATAAGAAGGCACAGAGGCAAAGCAACAATGACAAACCAGCAAATAATGATGACTTTGAATGAAATTATGCTGTTCACCGAATGGGTTTTTCCATTTTCCATCACCCATGGCATTATATCATCATGGAGAAAAGAAAAAATAGGTCTTTCATGTCAATTTTTTTTGTAATAAGGCATACTGTTCATATCTGCAAATGTGATTTAATGTTATTTCTCACATACAAAATATGATAGAAAAATACATTATAAAATGTTACAATGGTTATAAAGAGGACTGTATAATTTCCAATGCAGGGAGCTGCATGGGTTTGCAAAAAAAAAGAAGACAATAATAATAATGGGAGTTGCAGTTCATTGGCATGTACAATACATATACACTCACTCACACAATCACCCGTAAACACATATGCTCACACACGTCGACACAGTCTATAGTAATACTGCATGGAAAGCAAACACTAAATAAAACACACACACACACACACACACACACACACACACACTCACACACTAACACACTAACACACTAACACACTAACAAATAACTCCAGTTCCTGGTCAAGCTGACATCCTTGGAAAAACTCAATGCATTAAATGTATTGGCAGGATATTTCCTTTAGCTTCCACGTTTACATAAAAAAATTACATGCAATTGCATCATAACCTCAAATATCAAAAAAAAAAAAATCCATTTGTTCTGCATAAATACAACCAATATTATCAAAAAAAGAGAAGCATCTTCTCAATATCCAGTTATGAAAACCAAAAAGCAAAATGTAATCATATTTGTGTTAATATGCTTTTAGTTTCATTGTTCATGAGCAGTCTGAAAATGTAACCGGAAGACCAACTGAAGGAAATGTAACCATTAAAACAATACTGAACAAATTTGCATAGGAAAGGCAAAATGCATACGACATGTCTGCATACAAACACGCTTCTCTATTACACCTCAATTCTTCAAAATGACTTATTATGACTTAATAATGAATTATTAAACCCCAAACCTTTATAACGTTTGATCTGCTGGATTGAATAAATGCTCCTTGAGAAATAAATTTAAAATAGTGAAACCGAGTAACAAGTTTCATAATGATGGGGCTTCAGATATTAACAACACATTAGAGAGCATGGACACACACATGATCAAATACAAACAGATTGCAAGCATAAAAGGACCCCAATGCAGTGTGACAGGGTGAAACTCCATTAATCATTATTATTTGTAAATAAAATGCACATAAAAAGTTTCCGTACACCTCGTTTTCATGATCACAGATAAAGAGGAATTGAACAGAAATACCTGATATGTTGGCATATATAACACACTGACGGACATTCATACTTGTTCGTAATTGATGGTATTGTGTAAAATAAGGCACTTCCATTTTATTATTTAAAGAAAAGGAAAAAAAAGACACCATTTTGGTCTCTAAAATTTGTCGTAAGGAAATAAACGTTGCTTGTTCATCACATTTTGACGTTTGCTTCTCTTTTTTTTTATACAAAAGGATCACTTGTGAAAAATATAGATATTTCCTGTGCACAGCACCCTCGTAATAAAAACATATGAATCAATGTTCAGCGTTTGTACACTTGTGTCTGGATGCTTTTGACAGCTCTCTGAAGAAAACGCTGGTAGGCAAGCATGGCTTTTACATCCCTTTTGGACATTAAAAAGTCCAAAAGTAAACTGCTGGGTTTTTTTAACTCTTCAGGGTGGTTTTTGAGAACTGCAGTGCACTAATAGCGTGTTTAAAAGGTCAGTTAAGCCCAAAATGAAGATTCTGTCATCATTTATTCACCCAAGATGCTAAATGTAGTGACATCTTTCCTTGGTTGACTAATTAATGCACTAAAAATGTGTTGGTGCCTTAAATTTTTAAAAGTTGAATCAAATTAACTTTACAAGACACTTCAACTCTATTAAACAAACTTAAAACATCAAGTTAAAAATCGCTTAAGTTACAAGTAACATAAAAAATATCTTGTCATTACTTTTGATCATATAATTTTGTATCGTGCATAGAGAAAGATGATTGCATTCACTTACTGTTGTCATTGGAATTGAGGCAATATACAGAAATCTGTCATGTCACATCAAGCCTGAATTTCCCAAAAAAATTGACAGAATTGAAAGATGGAATTTTGGAAAGTATCAAAACGTGCCCTTGTTGGATGAGATATATGTGAAATATGCAAATCGGGTGGGGGGATAATGTTAATATGTCTTTTATTCAATAGAGTTTCGATAAGTTTCTACCAGCAAAAAAGAACGACCTGAAAATGCCAACTGATCAGAATAACAATGTTCTCTTTTTTTATTGTGATTCAATTTTTTTTGATCCCTAACAAATCATGATTTCATAACTCTTCTAAAGTTAAAACTTTAGTACTGTGTTGTCTAAAAATGAAGACACGTCACTTTTTTGTTATTTAATTATTTAATAAATTTGGAAGAAATGTCACTAGTAGTTTACAGAATTAAACAAAAGTGATGTCTTATTCAAACATCAACTGAAACGAGGATAAACTTGAATGGATATTTTACCCAAATCTGAAAATTCTGCCATCATTTATTCACCTTGTTCCAAAGCAGTTTGACTTTCTTACTTCTGTAGAAACACACCAAAGATATTTTTAAAAAAGCTGGAAACCTGTAACCACTGACTTCTATGGTATTTGTTATTTCCAACTATGGAAGTCAATGGTTACAGATTTTCAGCTTTCTTCAAATTATCTTCTTTAGAGTTCAATGGAATAAAGAAACTCATAAAGATGTGGAACTGCATGAGGGTGAGTAAATAATGAGTAAAGCTTAATTTTTGGGTGAATTATGCCTTTAAGAACTGATATTGATTCATTACAAATACATAAAAAACTAGGAACTAAATTAAACTCACTTTTCCAGGTTACATCTTTGGGTGCGCAGACTTATAATGAAGCGAATGAGTTCAAATGTTCATTTTGGGCTGAACTGACACAGTTTAGACATTACGCTCAATTAATTATTTTAAAAAAATCCCCATAAAGATTGGTGTTTATGCAGTGTGTGCATGTGAAAGTAAGATTTTTAAGTGTCGCCCCCTGACAGCGTTATTGCTATGAAACATCAGTGCAGGCTTTGAGAAGCCCAGGTCACCTGACCGAGGAGGTCCTCAGTTTGAGAAGGGGAGCGTTTCGGTTCTGTGGGTGGTGGCGTGGGGCCATCACGGCTTCTGGGTTGTGTTAAGCGAATTAAAGCTGCTTCTGGGCTCACCAGCAGGCCGCCAAAACATAGAAGCGAAGGACGAGAGCCAGAGAACTGGTCAGCAGGCAGGCAATGGTCAGGTCATCATTGGGTGAAGAGTTCAGAGGGTCATTGGTTAGTTGCCGGTGGCGGCTGGGTTGTTAGAGAAATAAAAAAATGGACAGACAGGGGGAAACGAAAATAAATAAATAAAAGGACATAAAAGGACACAAAAGAAAAAAGATAGAGAAGGAGATTAGTTTCAGCTAGTGACGGTTGGATGACAATATGACATTACTAATTACAGCTACTGTAAAAGAAAACTGTCTACTTTAACGGTGAAATCATGAAGCGACCTCATGATTTCACTCCAGAACCCATCTCCCAGGTGAAAATGGTTAAAGAAGCAAAGAGGCGAATCAATTACAGAGTCATTACGAATTAAACTAACAGCACTTAATGGTTAATGGCAGTCAATAGTGTTTGGCGTTTTGGAAAAAACATGTAAAAGGGCATCGATCCTGGATTAAGAGATGCAAGAATTGTCTGACTGCTATCGAGCATTAAAGTGCTGCTTCAATACAAAGCCACAAAGCTGCTAGTGGTAATGATATGGATTCGTGAGTAGTTACAGAGATGTGTGACGAGAGAAGTAAAACCAGAGAGCGACAGGCTATTCAAAAAGATTTCTAGAAAATACCAAACATCTGGTGGGTTTTTTTAACTCAAATTTTATTGCCTTTAAAATTTGACTATGTACAAAATAAAAACACAGAATGCTAATCAAACAGAATGATATACTAAAGCATATTGGGCTGAAATTTAGAGCTAAAACAACACAAGAAAAACAATTAGAAAGACAAATCTACTTGGTTCGCATATATAACTTAGAATAGGTACGACATCCTAAAAACAAAATGTACCCCTTATGGAAGAAAAAAAGGAAAGGAAAATACATGGCATTGTTTTCTAAGCTTACTAGAATAAAATCCCTACTCATTTACAAATACAATAGAATTTCATAAATGTTCTTGCTTTATAGTTAAACATATTGCTTTCATCACACACAATAACTAATATTCTTTTCCATACATTTGACAAAAAAAACAAAACAAAAGAAGCTTACTGCAAACCGACAAACAAGAAACAAACAAACCAAAAATGGAATATTCCTTCTGTTGTTCTCGTGCTAACAGGCAGGCACAGTGTGTGACCGTCCCGCTTTGATAAACATCCTAACATCTCATGAGGTTTTGCCGTTTCGTTTTTTTTTTTTGTTTTTCCTTGTTTCACTTAGCTCTGTCTGAGTAGCGCAGACTTGGAGCTGGTGATTTAAAAGAAAAATCTTCAGTGCAAAATATTTGTGCCATATATATATTTTTTTATGATGAGGAATGTCTTGAATGGAAAGTTTGAGGGATCACATTAGCACACTTTTATGAACCGAGCATACGAGTAGTGCTTATGATGACTTAACATTCTCAATCAAGTCCTAACCTTCATAACTGCCTAGTCCATCTCATGTGACACTGTACAAGCCAGGAACGTTCAAAAATATTTCATCCAACGCATTTTACAGGCTCTCAGAGATATTTCCGTGGCTGCGAGCAGTGAGCCAGACAAGATAGATTTGACTTTTGTTGTGCAATTTCACAATTGTTATGCATTAAACTGGTCAGTTGTATTGGTCTATTAAATTGACATGTTAAAATCTTGACAGATGTCAAATTCACTTATATTGATCAGTAGATTTCTCCCGTTTACAGTTTTTTCAGGAGTCATAAGTATTATATGTACAGTTTTGGCACATCAATGTTTTTGTAATATGAGTTTAAATGATCTTCATTACAGCTGTCTTTAAAAAGCTGATGCTGTAATTCCCTTAGATCCAGTTTATTTCCATTTAAGGCATTTGAAAGAGTTTGTCATGAATGTGCTCAATGAAAAACTAGCTAACTTTTAACCTAAAGATCTTTACATAAAACTGCAGTAAAAATGTATAAATAAAAAAAACTGTGAACAAATATTCCAAACACTCCAGAAGCAATCTTCATAAATCAAAGCATAAAGGGAAAATATCTGTATAACAAGGCTGAAATAATATGCAGTATTGAATTTTCTCTATAAATATGAAGTATAAATCTGTATTAAGGATAACTGACATTGTTTTTAAATCTTGTTCATCTTATACTTTATTTATGCTCATTTTGCCAGGTTGGATTATAAGATTATGTTTTATCATATCAGAGAAGACTTCAAAAAAGATCTCAGATCTTCTTCCAAGCGCTAAATCTTGTTCAGTTGTTCTATTATTCAGAAAGTGATAACCCAAAACTGTTTCTTTAAAAGCTGCCGAAAAATGTTTCAACGGACACTAATGTACTTAAGCGACATAAAAATAGACCTGGAAATTTGCTAAAATTTAGTAAAGATATCAAAGGAATGAAAAATGGGAATAAAACAAACAAACAGGCAGGCTCCATTACCCTTCATTGACTGTGAGACTGAAGGTTCTTACAATGTCATCAGTGTAACGGAGCACCGTGGAAAGTCAGTTTTGCTCCATTAAGGTTCGGTGAACCCAAAGTGGTTCTAACACTAGCTTTTTTTTTTTTTATCTACATACATCCACCACCAAGCTTCAGGTCATGTTCGTCTCAAAATACAACTCATGTAAGTGCTGAAGTTTTCAGATCATAACAGCAGTCTGTTCCAAAACCTAGTGAGCTGCCTACAGAGGAAGTATTTTAAGGCACATTTTCAATGCGAAGGCTCGTGTTGTTTTATTTTAGCCTACAGTTGTATCGTATGTATTATAATTGAATGAAAATGCATTCAGTTGTATTGATATGATAAAAAATGTGCCATTTATTTAAATTGTTCATGTCAATTAGGGATGCACTGATAAGGAAATTATGTTTGATACGATAACCGATTTATACACCGATAATTTCAAACAATAATATGATTTATTTTAGCCTGATTACAAAAAAAGCAAACAAAACAACAGACAACTGATTTTATTTGAAAACCTTAACTACATACAACAAGCAAACTGCATGGAAACATTTAGATCTCTCTTTTTCAAAAATCATTTAATTACAATAAAGTAAATACATTTTTTTGCAGTTTGCATAATGCAAATATGAAAGGCACCAATACATACAAATGAAGTGAATCAACAAGCAGAATTATTCAGTAGTTTATCAGCTTTAACAAATATAACCTTAAAAATAAAGTGTTTATCAGCCTATACCAATATGGTTGCCAATATATAGTGTGCATCCATACATGTTTTGTAGTATTTGTATATTCCATGTATATTAATTAATGCTTATTAAAGTCTTACAATGTTAGCATTGACACTACTATTTTATCTGACTATAATAATAACCTTAACCGATTATCGGCAGACACCGATATGGCTGCCGATATATTCTGAATCCCCACGATTTATGGTATTTGAGTAATTTGTCATGTGAGATTGTTCTACACTCTCAAAAATAAAGGTTCTTTATTGG
This sequence comes from Danio choprae, assembly GCA_903798125.1. NCBI lineage: Eukaryota > Metazoa > Chordata > Actinopteri > Cypriniformes > Danionidae > Danio > Danio choprae. The sequence continues at coordinate 271,396 of CAIGQW010052810.1, forward strand.
CATCGATGGTTCCATGAAAAACGTTTAATATTTAATACTTATGGAACCTTTTTATACCACAAAAGCTTCTTTAGATGAAGAAATTGTTTACATTACGAAAAAAAAGCTTCTTTGAAGAATATTCCACTAAAACGTTATTTGAGGAAACCATAAAAAGTTCTTCTATGGTATTCCTGTGGAAAGAAAAACTTTTTGTTTTTTCCTGGCACCTTTATTTTTTACAGTGAATAGAGTTTTATAATGTTATGAGACAAATAACTTCTGTGGGTAAATACATAACTTGATGATACGTTAATGTTTTGCTCTATAACAAACTAGACACATCCACAATGAAAATGTGAATTGTACTTAAATGAAAAAATGAAATACACTTTGCTATCTAAAAAGGCAGCTCGCTAGATTCTGAAACAGAGTGTAAATCTCCAAGTTTGGAATGTTATCATAAGCTTTCACAGGATGTTTAAACCTACTAAATCATTCAGAATGTTCCTTTTTTTAAACAGTATTCTTTTGTTTAAACCATTGCTTCAGTGACCTCGAGAACATGCTCAAAAATTAGGCAAGTAAGCTGATGACACCTACAGTTTCAATGCATTTCTAGGTTTAGTTAATAAACAAAGCCTGCGCAGTTTGACTGGCATGTACTATACCTGATAACAGCAACACTGAAATCTCAAATGATGCTTTTTGTTTGGCAGGTTACAAGTGACTAAAATCAGTTCTTGAATGAGATGCAATGAAACAGACGGTGTAATCAGCAAACCGAAGAACAAAAAGTAAACACACGCACGCGCACACGCGCACACACACACACACACACACACACAGAGCATAGTTTGAACACTGGAGCTAAACTAACCTCGTTCTGCGGTCACTACCCTTTGGTAAGGATGGACGCGCATATCCTGCCTTCGTACTTTAGTAGTCACTGCACCTGCTCAGAGCGCAACATTGCCAACAAAACAAGAATTAACAGATTATTCATCAAAATACATTAAAACTACACTTCACACAAAAAACGGTTTCACAAACAAGGCTTGTAAGACCAAATTTCAAGGCACAAGTGACCTTTTCTCCAGGGCCCATCATAGTGAAAACACATCATTGACCTTTCTCAGTAAATGTGACATATTTCCATCAAAACACAATTTATACAATGACCGCACAGCCCTTGTATTTCTCTCAATACAAAAGATCATTCACTACGGGCTATTTCATGGAGAAGGTTTTTCACAAGCATGTTATATTAGCAATAATACTGATCACTCTCTAAACATCTAAGATACAGTTGCGGAAAACAGAAGTAATACAAATATTACTAGCCAAACAAATATAGATTACTTTTCAAACAGAGGAATGTAATAAGGCTTAATTAGCAGGATTTATCTGAGAATATCCATTTTTAATCTATGACCAGTGTAAACATGAGTAGTAATGATCTTTAGTCTTTTGTTTCTTAGAATATCAGTTTTTCCATTTGCTGTTTTGTCTTTTTTTTTTTTTTTTCCAAGGCAGCTGTAAAGCAAAGCATTTTTAACACTCATATGGGCTGAAGACTGTGTTAAACCCCTGAGCTGTACTAGCCTTTTGTCGGGAAAGCCATACCTACAAGGACAAGACAGAACGCTGGAGTTAGTCTACTGGAGGATCTCGAAGCAAATTGTGTTATCTAAACTAGGCTGGGCGGTATACATACAGGGGAAAAAATTCTAATAAAACCTAAAATCAATGGTTCAATTAACCCCCCCAAAAATGTAACACTTTAGTTTGATTATAACTATTTACTAGTTGCCCAATAATGGCGATATATTAGTTCTTATGATGCAAAAATAAAAGTTGTAGTTAATAGTTAGTTAACAGTGAGAATTGACATTTGTTTATATTATATTATATTATATTATATTATATTATATTATATTATATTATATTATATTATATTATATTATAAACAATATATAATACACAG
>CAIGQW010052810.1:286527-317539 GCA_903798125.1 Danio choprae
GAGAGAGAGAGAGAGAGAAATTAAATTTTAAATAGCAAAAGGAAACAAAAGTTTTTAAAAAAAGGCAGAAGAAAAAAATACAAAGAAAAAAGAAAACTGAAAAGAATGTATACAATGAAAGAAAGAGGGAAAGAGAGAAAGAGGGAGAGGGAAAGAGAGAAAGAAAGAGGGAGGGGGAGAGAGAGAGAGAAAGAAAGAAAAAAATGAAAGAAAGAAAAATTGATAATTGAACAAATGAACGAACAAACGAGCAAGCGAAAGAAAGAAAGAATGAAAGGAGAGAGAGAAAAAAGAAAGAATGAATGAATGAACGAACAAACAAAAGAAAGAAAGAAAGAAAGAAAGGAGAAAGACAGAAAAAAGAATGAATGAACGAACAAACAAAAGAAAGAAAGAAAGAAAGAAAGAAAGGACGGACGGAAGAAAGAAAGAACAAATAAACGAGCAAAAGAACAAACGAAAGAAAGAGCGAGCGAAAGAAAGGAAGGACGAAAGAACATGAAAGAGCGAGCGAAAGGACGGACGGACGGATGGAGGAACGAACGATTAAAAAAAAATGAAAAAATAAATAAAATAAATGTAATTAAAAAACAAAAGAGAGCGGGCGACGCGGTGGTGAAGTGGGTAGCACAATCACCTCACAGCAAAAAGGTTGCTGGTTCGAGCCTTGGCTGGGGCCTTATTCTGTGTGGACTTTGCATGTTTTCCCCGTGTTCGTGTGGGGGGTTCCTCCGGGTGCTCCGGTTTCCCCCACAGTCCAAAGACATGCGGTATAGGTGAATTGGGTAAGCTAAATTGTCCGTAGTGTATTTGTGTGAATGATGGGTTGCGGCTGGAAGGGCATCCGCTGTATAAAACATATGCTGGATAAGTTGGTGGTTCATTCTGCTGTGGCAACCCTAGATTAATAAAGGGACTAAGCCAAAAAGAAAATGAATGAATGAACAAAAGAGAGCAATAACAAAAAATGTAAACAAAAAAGAAAAAACAAAAGACAACAGTAAAACAGTAAAAAAAAAAAGGGGAAAAGAAAAAAAAAGAAAGGAACAAACAAAAAAGGAAAAAAGAAAAGTGAAAGATGTCACCTTCTTCTTGTCTCTCATAGAGCCCTTCCCTCGCACCATGATTTTGCAGCCCGTCTCTGCCTCCAGTTGCTTTGCTGTCAGGCCCCGGGGCCCCAGGATTCTCCCCACAAAATTGAACTGTGAAGAAACATCAAACAACAGAGAAAACAAGTGAGTGCTTTCAGTGAAACACATCTGCGCTCCACACATCTGGTATGAACATCCCCATGCTGAAGATCTCAAACGCATCTGAGAACATTTGAGCCACACTCTTTTTATCAATGTTTACATTTTATACGCATAAGTTCTGTGACAATTTACAATAAGGGTCACATAGATAATGTATTTACTAACATGAACTAAGTAAGAACATTGGGTCTCAGTCACTAATAATTGCAGAAGTTTTCGTATTTTTATGCACATTTGAACTTCTCAAGAAAACTTTCAGCCTAACTCACTACACAAGCGTACACATAAGTTTGTTCTTAAACTCATTCTTCTGTTAGTGAATTTAATTTTTTCATACATTTACAATACATTTTAGTACAAAAGTTTTGCTGGATCATGATTTATTTGTGAAAATGTCCATACGCACATTTCATGCATAAATTTGGTTAGTAAATGAGACTCATTGTTTATGTATTAATAATAGTTCAACATTTACTAAAGCATTATTAAAATCCAACATGGTGCTTTTGAAGTTAGGGATAAAGTACATTTAAGAGGTTGCCTGACAACTTATCAGCAGTACTACGACTTATACTGTTGTATAAAACTGAAGGACAACCATCCTGGATGTACTTATTACATGGCTGCTCACCACAAAACATAAAAATTCAACACAAAACATTGTTCTGAGCCATAACATTTAATTAACTCTTTAATTAAACGCAAAGCTTACAGAAACTAAAACAGCAGATGGAGTACACACTAACCTGCACATTATTCAGTCACAAGATGGCATCAAACAGTCAAAAACGCAAAGCTGATAGAACTGAAACTGGCTGAATAAAGCATACACTGAACTATGTATTATTCATTCACAAGACAATGCCAAACAGTCAAAAACTGTGGCATGACAGACAAGCAGATAGACATAAATCTGGATGCAAGTATATGGATTTGAATGTTTTCACTGACAATCAAGGTGATCAGAAGTTCCCGAATGAGCCTGTGTTATTTAGCGGTTGTTATCTGGGAATAACATACCTTGAAATGTCACGACTAACCAATCAGAATAGAGTATTCCAGACAGCCATGTAATAACATTAGTTAATACACTGTTTGTTAACATGGACTACCAATGAAGAACTCTATTTTCATTTACTAACATTAACAAAGATGAATAAATACTGTAATGTGTTGTTGATTTTTAGTTCATTTGAAGTTAATAAATAAACCAACATTAAATGTGACCCTTATTGTAAGAGTTACCATAATTTCTAATACTTTTAATCATCATTCTGCTGAAAAGAACATTTAAAAGTGTCCAGCACAGAAAGGCAGAGGCAGAGTAACATCCTCAAGGTTAAAAACACAGATCGTCATCCCCTTTGCTAATGGTTCTCCCATATGGAAGCTTTGGCAGAGCTCGATGTAAACTGCGGCATGGTAACATAATTGTATAATTCAATCAGAGGGGCTCTGTAAACCCTGGCAGAATGTGTGGAATGTCTAATCCCCCTTTATTGAAAGGGGAACATCTAGAGACCAAATGCGAATTTGGAATGTACCATGTGCTACGGGGGAAGCCTTAACCACACTCCACCGTTTTCCTGCCCTCACTCAAGTCACATGTAGTCTAACAAATGGGTCAAAAAGTCATACAAACACAAATACCTTCTGTATTTAACAGCCAGTGCGATTTAGAAATGATACAGGATATATGTTTTAGTCTAAAGCAAATGCCTTTCTCAAGTGACATTTTTTTCCCTCTGTTAAAAAACTATTTATTTAAAAAATGGGTCTAAAAACAAGCAACAATATGTTAATTAGGTAACACTTTGTAATACATATTAACTAAATACATTAGCAACATAATAAATACATAAACAACATAATAAGCTAACTAATAATAAGCATATATTGCTTATTATTAGTTAGCTTATTATGTTGTTTATGTATACTTTTACAATATTTATTTAGCTTTTTTCCAGAAAATGACAAGTAGTCGTGATAACAGACATTTTCTTTATTTGTTGTGATTGAAAATTGGGTTTATTCCATCAAATATTGCTTTCTTAAGATAAAACAGCCGATAAGACTCCTAAAGATAAAACATGTCATTAAGTATTAATATACTGGGTGTATTTAGCTATTCTGTTTTCAAAAAAATCATATAAACATGGCACTTCTTTTGTATTTTTATGCCAGCAAAACTGCTCTTTGTATTTTGAATTAGGAAGAAATATTACCAGATGATTATTAACCATTTCTATATGAACTTTAATAACAGAATCAATCATTTCTATTCCACCTTTTTAGTCAAATGCAAGCATCTTGAACCATAGCTGTAATAATTTCCACTTAATTAAATATACAATAGATAATAACTAAGAAGATACGTAGAATATGATAAATGAGTCATTTAAAGCATATATTTATCAAAATGTGAAAATGTATTTATGTGGCTTGATCAGAGTTGGGTGTAATGCATTCCTCAGTAACGTTCTACTGTATTCTAATTACATTTCTGAGGAACGCAGTAATGTAACGAATTACATTTTAAATTTGTGTAGTTTGATTAGTTACTAAAGTCAATGTAATGGCGTCACTTTCGTTACAAATACAGTTTTTAGAAGAAAAAATGCTTTCCTTTAAATCATGTTTTCCGCTGCAACGTCAGTTAATGAGCATGTGCTTCTAAATTGCTGGAGGACGTGTGAAATGGTAGCTGTCGAGAGTGGTTGCTTCAAGTGGAAATACAGACATTACTTTGATTTCACTGAGTGTAAAAACAAAAGTATTGCTGTGAAATGCAGTCTATATCCAGCCTCTAAAGAACTTTCGACTGCTTTTAACTGGACCAGCAACTTGTTCAAGCACTTGAATAGAAAGCATTCTACGACAATACTCATCACCAAAGAGCACACCGGCGCCCAAAAACACGGCGGTCCAATTCAGGCTAAACAGGCTAAATAGGATTTTTGTGCAAGATCGGGAGTGAAGGTATCTTGTAAATGTGAAGAGAAGCGTAGCTGCTTATGGGGCCGTTCACATAATGTATCGTGTCTTTTGCACACGTTCGCATTTCCGAGGCACACCTAGTTGAAAACCACGTTACGTTACAAGAACTGACCAATCAGCTTCATGCTTTGTATGGAATATACACATTTAGGTAGACTAATTACTGTACCTCAGGCAAACACAGACCACCCAAACACTGCAGTGCTTTTTCAAACTATAGATGTCAATGGTTACAGATATCCAGTTTTCTTTTAAATGTCTTCTTTTGTGTTAAAAATAAATAAATTAAGACAAACAGGTTTGAAATAAGTCAATGATGAGAGAATTTTAGGTTTTGGTTGAACTCTTTAAGTCTTTTGAATTTGTCAAGCTGCTGTGATCAAGCCATTGTAATGTTTTTCAGTGAATATTAAATTACTGAAAGAGCTGCAGTTTATTTTGTATTTTTATAGGTATATTTTAAATGTTTTAAAAGTAACCCGATTACTTTTTACATGACATAATTAGTAATGTAATCAGATTACAATTTTCGAGTAGTCAGTAATTTGTAATATTTTACTTTTTTTAAAGTAACTTACCCAACACTGGGCTTGATAGATTACATGAAACACTATACAAGTCTTCCTATACCTTTCAACATACCTTCTGGTGTACATTCATATTTATATAGTGCCATAGTTAGTAGTAAAGTAAGAGAAAGAGAAGATAATTTTTATTTAATCAGCATTTTTTTGCTGTATTAAAGACCATAAAAACAACGATTATATTATAAATTCTGATATAATACCAATAATATCAGTAGTATAAAATGATAGTTTCTATGTAGAGTTGTGGTACATGTGTTTTTCTTTTCTTTTTCATTCCTTTAAAACCTGTTTTAACTAATTTTACCTAGTTTTTAATATTTTTTTTATTCTTTCTTATACTTGTTACTTTTATTCTTGTTCATGTAAAGCACTTTGAATAACAAGTATCAGATGTGCTATATAAATAAACCTGCCTTGCCTATATATGAAATACATGCTGAACAGTCAAAATGTGGCATCACTTCAGCCTTTAAAAACATTTTGGTCAGAAACTGAAAAATTGCCATACTGACTGAAGAAAAAAACATCTCTAATTTATATATTTCTTTTCCATTCTCATTTGAATATCACTAATTATTCTTTGTGACATCTAGGTAGAAAAACCACCAGTCATGCAAGCTGAATGACTGGTAAAGCTGTGCCTTGACCCGTGGTGTGATTTATTGCACCGGCCCTTTAACAATGTCACGGCACCAAGACATTGTGCTTTTGGCATTAGTGGGCCAGTTGCAGAGCGGCTCTTTCAGCATTTAACCTTATCTGTCACAAGGGCTGAGTGATAAGCCAGGCAGCTGCATCTCTCTCAGGGTCACAATGCATTCTCTTCCTTTTAAAGCTCCCATCTTCTCAGCTGCTGGGGGTTGATGGCTCTGTGTGCTGTATATTTAGACATGAGCTCATCACAGTACTGTGTGGAAGCTCTGTCTGTCTGTCCGTCTGTCTGTTTGTGTGTTATTGTAGTTTAGTATTTTTAGGCTGTGCTTGTGCAAATGCTGATTTAATCACACTTTTTGCTTCACTGCAAAAAAAATTGTTTTCCTACTTAGAGTTTTTGTCTTGTTTCTAATCCAAATATCTAAAAATTCTCAAATTTACTAGACAAGTAAAAAAACTAAATCTTGTTTTCATAAATAATGTCAAAATTAAAGTGAGTTTTTCCTTAAAAATAAAAAAATCATCTGGTAATGTGGTAAGGAAATTAATTTTATTTCAAAGCAAATACAAGATTATTTTGCTTACCCCATTGGCAGATTAATTTGCTTGTTTTAAGAAAAAACTTAATTTTTACATATTATTTCTGAAAACAAGACAGTATTTGTACTTGTATAGAAAATGCTTCTTGATTTTATAATCTTTAGATTCTAGTTTCTACATAAACTAGAAAGAAGACAAAAGCTAAGTAAGAAAAGCTCTTTTTTTTGCAATGTTGTGGTTACCTTCTTGTCTTTCTGGATTGGTAAACATGTGTAACAGTAAGGTCATATGAGTCACTGCTGGTCTACTTAACTGTACAGATCATTCAAATGAATGACACCGTGTAATTTTCTAACCAATGATTGTCAGGCCGATAAAGGTGTATGGAGTGTCATTTCTGTGAATCACACAAATGCATACTGATCGTGACATAAGTGAAGTTTTTCTTAAAGTGACAGCTGCAATAACAACAAAAATAGAAAAGGTGGAAATATTTGTGTTTTTGGCACAAACATACACTTTACTAACATTATAAATGGAAAAACCTAATAACATTTTTGGCTCTTGAAAAGCTCATATATGTAATTCCCTGAATTTTGTGAAATCTGGGAGGTGTTTTTGAGCTTTCTGAAAAATAGAGATATTGAAGAAGTGTCTTTATAAAAGCCCAAATATTGCCTCTTAAAAGAAAAGTACATTTTTAGACCCGAATAAAGGCCTTCAAAATACGTTCAATATTTATTTATTTTTTTAAAAAGAAAGCCTGCGATAGCATGAGGATAAATAAAATGTAATTTTTTAGCTGCACTGTCTCTTTAAGAAAACAAAGAATGCAACCAAAACAAAGCAAACTCCATGTCTTTTATTCCCCCGTGCTTTTCTATGAAGTTCAAGAACTACAGCTAAAGTGTCTGGCTCTCAATGCACAACAATGAAGCATCGGAAAACCTCATTAACAGTCGACGGCTAGACTGAAAAGAGTGGGAAGAGGATGACAGTCTCTGAACGCTCTTTACATAGAGGCGCTGAGAGCATGCAGAATGGAAAAACTAATCATCACACCCCACCCGTCCCATCTCCTCATCAAAGTCCACATTTGTTTTCACACAGACTATGCAGGCAGGGATAATGTTCTGGATCATTCTCTCCGAAAGGCGGTAGAGGACAGAAAGGCCAATGACCTCCGTGTTGGCGCTGGTGGTGGTGGGATGGTGGAAACTCGGACAGGATTATCTGAATTCTGCTTCTATTACAGGGGAGCAAAGTCACTCTCAAAACAAGCCTGATGATTGACATCTGCAAACAAGATGAGGATTTGTGCTGCCCTTAAATGATCTATCGAAAGACAATGACCAATGGAGTGTAAAGGAGGGGGCTGGGGGCAAAACAATAGAGCAAAAATAACCAACAGGGGACAAGAGGGTCTTACATATACAGTATATTACACTTGGTATTTGCTAATTAGGGCTGCATGATATTGGAAAAATTCTGACATTGCGATATTTAGTTTTTCTGCGATATGAATACAATTTCCTAAGATGTCTGGAATAGCTCTATTTGGAAAACAAATCTTGAATTTAGATTGATTGGGTTGATTTTGTAAGCGTGTGAATCTTGTATAAAAAGTAATAAACAAATTCCAAGCAAGAACTATTACAATAGAGCAAAGAAAAAAGTAAAAGAATTAGTGCTTTATGGTTTCCAGAGTCAAGCAGTATTCAGGTACAGAAACGTAAAAATACACTATAAAGGCTAGTCTTCATTTCATTTTCCTTCGGTTTAGTCCCTTTACCAACTTATATGTTTTACACACTGGATGCTCTCCCAGCTGAAACCCAGTACTGGGAAACACCCATACACTCTCACATTCACACATATACACTACTGCCAATTTAGTTTTTTCAATTCACCTGTACTGCATGTCTTTGGACTGTGGGGGAAACCGGAGCACCCGGAGGAAACCTAAGCAAACATGCAGAGAACATGCAAACTCCAAACAGAAATGCCAACTGACCCAGCCCAAGACTCGAACCAGCGACCTTCTTGCTGTGAGACGACAGTGCTAACCACTGAGCCACCACGTCGCCCCGGCTCTTCATTCTCTTCATATTAGTAATTACTACAAATGTTGTACATTTTTGTGCCCAAATGCTTTAAATTCTCTTGAAATGTCTTTAAAACGCATGCAAATGATAAAGTTTCACTCTGTTATGGTTATACTTTGCAATGACTCCACAAATCTCATGTATTGTCAATTGCTGTGCTGATTAACTATAATCCCTCAACATTTTGCGATGTGACTATTGCGGACACACACATTGAGATATCAATGTTGAAATGATATATTGTGCAGCCCATGTATATTTTTAAATCAAGCAAAGTTCAACTCTTGATTTGATCAACTGAATTTGAATGTTGTTGAACAGAATAACTTGGAAGCGTCAATAGTAAAGACTGAAAAATGAAAGAATCAATTATGCATTGCACCATATGGCATCATTTTCTCTTAAAATTCAGTTTTTTTAACACTGTTTTTACACATTTGTTTATAGTATTTGACATTTTTGGATGCTAACATCCAAAAACAATTCTATGCCTTAATTAACTTTATTTAATAATTCAATTTATATTATTTGTACATTACAATGTGTCCATGACTTACAGATGACAACCACTAAAATGCTTTTCAGTATAACACAAATGTTTATGTAGTCAAAAGATCTTGTCATGGATTTTTAGAACAATCATTTGATGGCATGCCATATTACACTATTCTGTTCTATTCTAACAGCACAGCCCCAAAATATTAAATCATTTTTATTTAAAATCTTTATATTTAGCTACTTTCCCCTTAAAATCTCTTGTAATGTGACAATACAGCAATACTTTTGTTTTTACATTCAATGAAATCAAAGTAATGTCTGTATAATGCAATAAAATTTATTATGATCATTTTCTTTACATTTTTTATAAGTATGTGTTAAAATAAGTTCATATGTATAAGTTCATACATGTATCTGTGAAGCTGAATGATGAAACAACAGCAGATCAAACTTTTTTACTTTTTTCCACAGAAGCATTTTGAAACATTAACCCAAACACTCCTGCAATCCGATGCAAAACCTTTTATTTTAGCAAGACATTTTTATAAATGTTTTTAGCAAAGAATAAACCAGTGGAAACGTTGGCAACAGTTAAACAATTAAACATCTCAACAGGCCAGAAAAACCTTTTTGTTGAGTCTAAATAATCACAATAATTGGGCAATGTCGCACATGAACAAGACCTACTGCTGCAGTCAGTGTGATTTTCCAAATGACTTTGCCGCTTTATGAAGCATCTGACCTCAATAAGTCACTCAACAATAGCAAATTCTGAGCAGGTTGTCAAAATGCGTCACATTTTAATACACCAGACACCAGATACCACATCAGAAGTTCCTGTGTGTTGTCATCCATCAGGCTAATCTACTCAACAGCTTTTCTTCCTTCTAAACGTGTTTACTTGATGCAAGAACAGAATCCGAATGAGATCTATTGCATTTCAGAAGTTCCAAATTCCAATACATACTTTTTCAAACAAGACAATCACACACTTGCTGTCAGCACTTCACCCTGAAATAGAGGACAATGCGCAGAGGTTAATTATAACTAAACGAGAGATAACAGAGAAGCTCCTGTTATGCGGCTCTCATTCAAACTCGATTAACCCTGACCCTGCTATCGCTCCTATCAGCTCTTTAAGATGGCAGAAATCTGAAAGCCCACAGCCAGTAACTCTCCTTCGTCTACTTAACGTCTCCTTAAACTCAGCCTCAACCCTAAACCCGGTCAAGATCAAACAGGCCAGATAATCACCCGCTGAAAACTTACATCCCAACAGTTTGTTCGGTTCACATACAAATGCTTCAGATTGGGCTCCTCACATAATCCACTCACAGCATAAATTATGCTTTCCGAGAAGAGTGTGAAAGCTGCCCTTGCATACAAAATCCCACAGTCACGATGCATTCAAATAGGCCAGGAGTCAAATAACACCTAGACTCACCGTATTAAGCAATATTTACCATGCCAATTATTGTCCTTTGATTATTGCCGTCCTGGCAGAGATGAGTTAATTGGATCAGTCTGCTGCGGGCTCCTTAAACTCCCCAGAGTACACATCTAATGTAAGACAATCAAAGTCCTAAACAACATGTTTGTCCCTGAGGATCCACCTGTGATAATAGTCTCGTTATAAATGTGTTTTCATGGACAAATTTGCAGTTTTCTAGCATTTGGGTACTCTGCAAAACTAACACGTCTCTCTCTGTTTATGTGCATGCACTGACATGCACCCTTATCAATAAATCAGCTGCTTTGCCCTTAAAAACATGCCCGCATTGATGCAGATTCAAGAGCAGACTACTATCTGACAAGATGAAACAGTGTTTGGGAGAGGGCCAAACATTTTTTTTTTTTTGCAATTCCAGGATCCATTGGTGTTGACGTTTTTACTTCCTCCCTAAAAAACTAACTATGCACATAAATGTGATGACTCTGCAGAACATAATAGCAGAAATAAAAGCACATTTTGCAGTTGTTCCTTTAGGGACAGAACCAATTTTTATTCTTAAATGGCACAGATTTGTAAATTTCCTATCTCCCAGTACATACAGTATTACAATAACTGTGCATATTAGGACCTTAAAGGGATAGTTTACCCAAAATTGACTATTCTATCATTATTTACTCACCCTTCACTTGTTCCAAACCTTTATGACTTTTTTCTTCTGCTGAACACAAAAGAAAAAATTATTGACGAAAGCAGTAAACCTGCAACCATTGGCTTGCATAATATTTGTTTTGCTACTATGGAAGTCAATGGTTACAGGTTTTCAGCTTTCTTCAAAATATTTTCTTTAGTGTTCAACAGAATAAAGAAACTCATGGAGGTTTAGAACCACTTGAGGGTGAGTAAATAGTGAGTAAATACATTTTTGGGGGTGAACTATCCCTTTAATCGCATCTTTTTGTATCTTAAGATACTAAAAGACAATCTTTAGGACATGATGACATACAAAATGTGTACAAGTATGCATACTTGTATCTTAAGGCATCTTTAGGAATTAATATACACTCTTTAGAGTAGGATGACAAACAAAAGGCGTATAAGTGTGCATACTTGAACTTATTTATAGCATATTTACATACTAATGTGCACTCTTTACTATAAGACAACAAACAAGGCCGTATAAGTAGTTGTATTTGAGGTATACTAGGTTCTTAAGCTACTAACATGAACGGTTTGTTTAAAGATGACAAACAAATTGTGTATACGTGCCCAAAACAGTGACGTAATGGTACCAATTAGCATCTTAAACAGATTTATTCAAAACTGATAATTCTGGCATCATATACTCATCCTCCACTTATTCCAAACCTGTTTCTTTCTTCTGATGTACATAAAGCAATATATACTGAAAGGTTGTCATTGACTTCCATAGTAATCTTTTCCTCCAATATGGATATCATTGATGGCTTTTTCTCCAGCATTCCTCAGATTATCTTGTTTTGTGTTCCAACTCATAAACATTTAGTACCACTTGAGTGTGAGTAAAGGATGAGGACATTTTCATTTTTTTGGGTGACCAATCCCTTTAAGCTACTATTATGAACAGTTTGTGTTAAGATGACAAACAAAAGGTGTACACGTATCCAAAACAGTGACATAATGGTACCAATTAGCATCTTAAAGAGATTGTTTACTCAAAAATGAAAATTCGGGCATCATTTACTTATCCTCCACTTGTTCCACACCTGTTTGAGTTTCTATCTTCTGTTGAACACAAAGGAAGATATACTGAAGAATGCTGTCATTGACTTCAGTGACTTTGTTTCTACAACGGATATCAATGACGGCTATTTCTCCACTATTCTTCAAATTATCTTGCTTTGTGATGATGAGGACATTTTCATTTTTAGGGTGACCACTACCTTTAGGGTACTAATATGCAATACTCTTTAGAGTAAAATGTAAAATGGACAAAAGGTTGTTGTTGTTTTTTTTTTTAAGTACTACCTTTAGTATCAGAGAATATTTATACTTTGTGTAAGTGTAGCTACTACCTTAAAAAATAAAACTGCTATGTTTCTAAACAACTCATTTTAGAGATTGCTTAAAATAGACAGAGTATGTGACCAACAAAAAACTCAGAGGTTTTGCCAAAATAGAAACTGCTCTTGAGTTAAGCAATACTTACGTCTGGGTATTCTTTGACAGGCACATAGAGTTTCTCTTGGAGTTGTGCAATGGGCCCCACAGCATCCGGGAGCTCTGAAGTCCTTTTGTCTGTGCTGCCGTTCAGAGTGTCATTGTACATGTCCTTCCGTACCCGTCCAATTTCTGGCAAACAGACACATTAAAACTCCATTATATAAAGGCATTTGAACTAGGAAAGATTATGAGCCAAACAAATATGCTTAAAGTCATAATTTACCTAAAAATCTAGATTTTGTTTTTGTCATGATATGACTTTCTTTTATTTGCAAATCATAAAAGTACTGTAGATATTTTTAAACATTTAAGTCAAAGAGCAACTACATCTTTCAAAATATTTTTTCTTTTGTGCTTCTCAGAAGAAAATAATCCATGCAAATTTGTAACAACAACAACAACAACAATAATAATAATAATAATAATAATAAAAAAAGGTACTTAATAAAATAAAAAAGGTTCAAATAAAAATTAAGAAAAAACACATTATTATTATTATTAAAGAATAATATACAAATTAGATTAAAATATAATAATAATAATAATAATAATAATAATAATAATAAAACAATGAACAAAATATTACTGAACTCAAATAAATTATCTAGCATTATTTATTAATATTTTTCATTGTGAATATAGTATTACAATTAATAGTATATTATAACTTTTATTATATTATAATAAAAATATTATTATTATATTATTAAATTGTCACAATAAAAAATTTGCACAAAAGAAACACTATGAATACCTTTTACATTTAAGGATGGAGGTCTGCAAAAAGATGAGCATATTTGGGTGGGTCTATTGCATCTAAAAGATTACAAACCCCATGCTTTTGATAGCTTAACCCATACAATCTGCTTCATCCATCTTCTAAAACCAGGAAAAGCAAGTACTTCATGTGACAAACGACTTGCAGAAGCCTTGATGAGTTCGTGCAACTATTTAATTTAAAAACAACTCCTAAAGGGCACAAGAGCCCAGCCAGCCATAGAAGCGCTCGAGCCCCATGATATGCATTCGCAAAGAGTGAATCAGACACCAGCCCTTTGAATGCTCGCCCGTCCAAACCGAGGAAATCCAAAGAGAGCAGCTTAAAAGACTGCAGCAATAATTATTATTTAACAAAAGCTCTTCTGAGAATATTGGGGAGAAGCAGCAGTTTATTAGAATGGATTTGCACTGATGTACAATACGACTCCAAATGACAACATCAAAGCATGCTGCAGGCCTACAGATTAAAATGACCTAAATATAACCCTGAACTGAGCTAGCTGTAGCCTGTTTGGCTCCCATAGGATCCTGCAGTAAAGTAGAGAACCTCAACAAGATCTCAGAAGCAATAACTCAACAGTACTTGGTCTTCTGAACTCCAGCAACACCCACTTTCATTGTCTCTCATATGCCTTACATTAGCGAACGCAGATGTAAGCAGAATTACACTCAATTACATGCGACACATGCTCTTGGCACAGGCCTGTCACGCCATGTGTTCCATTCCTGCCATGAAACACTGTGTTTTCCTGATTTACAGTGTTTTAAATGATTCCCAACTGTGCGGTCACATTAGGCCGTTCATATGCTATCATTCAGAATAAAGCTGATGAAATAAAGCCTCGGAGTGAAAGCAGCCACACGAAGAACCACAATGAAATACAAATCCAAACACCGGCTCAAATTGCTCAAAGCCGATTAATTTACATATTCAGTCACTTACACAAGAAATTGGTATAATTAGACACTTCACATTGAGTCTTGAAATGGGATTAAACAGTCAGTCAGAAGTTTATGTTGGATTTTGTGTGAATCTGTAGCTTAACATTCCACTTTGGACTAAGTATGACTTCCCATGAGTCACATGTGCTGAGTGATAGATGTATATAAAAACAAATAATATATACAAAAGATAATGAAAATGAGTCAGATTGGTATAATGAAAGCAACTCAACAGTGTGAAAATTGTAACTAACTGCCCATTTTTACACATATTCCCAAAAATAACAACAAAAAAAACTTCATTTATACAATAAGCTATTGTAGTTTACATGAACAATTTTAATTATTTTATGAATTATTATATTATATATAAATATGTTATTTATTTTTATATTTTTTATTTTACTTTTAGTAATATTGTTGTGCTTTTGTCATTATTATTCGTTTTATTAATTAATATAGTTACTAATATTGTATAGTTTTTTATTTTATTATACTTGTTACATATTTTACTTATTGTTTACTAATAGATGTATTATTTTAGCATTATGCAAATTGTTTACAGATGACTCTGCATGTATATTTGTACTAAAATAGTGATTAAATATATTGCAAAAAATCCAATATTGTTTTATATTATTATTTTAAATATTTTTTAATGCATTGAAAATTATTAATATTGAAATTT
The DNA here is from genome assembly GCA_903798125.1 of Danio choprae. NCBI lineage: Eukaryota > Metazoa > Chordata > Actinopteri > Cypriniformes > Danionidae > Danio > Danio choprae. The sequence goes on from CAIGQW010052810.1 coordinate 301,224, forward strand.
AAATCCATCTTCCTTTAGCTCAATTTGTAAAGAAGATTGGTTTGACATTATAGTATACAAACATTGAATATTAGGTTGAAACTGATCCTTCAAAATGTATTATTAGTTTTATTATTAAACAAAGTTACTAATATGGTATAGTTTATTTTATTGTACTTGTTACATATTTTACTTATTGTTTACTAATAAACGTATTATTTTAGCTTTAAGCAGAATGTTTACAGATGTCCCTGTATGCTCTATTCATATTCATTTGTTCATTCATTCATTTTCCTTCAGCTTAGTCCCCTATTTATCAGGGGTCGCCACAGCGGAATGAACCGCCAACTATTCCAGCATATGTTTTAAGCAGCCCTTCCACCCGCAACCCAGTAATGGGAAACACCCATACACTCTCACATTCACACACACTCATACACTATGGCCAATTTAGTTCATCTAATTCACCTATCCTGCACGTCTTTGGACTGTGGGGGAAACCCGAAGGAAACCGATGCCAACACAGTGAGAACATGCAAATTTCACACAGATGCCAACTGGTCCAGCTGGGATTCGAACCAGCGACCTTTTTGCTGTGAGGCGATTGTGCTACCCACTGCGCCACCGTGACGCCCCATTTAAGATACACTACTAAAATAATACATACTACTAACCAAACATAAAAACAATGAAATTTACACTGCTGTCTGCTTAAACCCTATATAATTTCCCAACAGAACAGCTGAGATGACAAAAGACATAATTTTCCACCCCCAGTTTCACCGTTATTAGCACAACCTTCAAGTGCACTAAAAACAAACATTACAGTCGACTGGTCAACACTGCAAAACCACTACATACACAGACAGTGAGATAGTCCTTCCTACCGCTGCTGTACACCATCATTTACACATCATGTGTATATGTGTGTGTGTGTGTGTGTGTGTGTGTGTGTAAGAGACAAAGAGGGCACAAGTCGACTCTGATTACAGCTTGTGTTTGTTTACTGTCATCCGAGTCTAGCTGTCCAATACTACACTATGATAGACTGGGTCTGGTATGGCAGAGACTACATCACTGAGACATAAATATCACCTCCATAATGCCAGCAGAGCTCCTGCACTTTAAACACACAGCGCAGCAGATAACCTATTCAGTCTCTGTTATTTACTAATGACACACTGTCATGCGTCTGGTATAAATGACCTCTTCTGACACCTTTAGTATTTTTCACGCTTTCAGTGTCGGCCATGTGAAGTTTTTGCCTAGACCATCATTTCAAAATGACAAATCTACATGCAGTTTTTAGACTTTTTGAAATGAGGTACTGGAAATCTCGTATATGTGCTGGCAGAAATACAAGTGTGATTTAATGTGAGGTGTCAGACACATTCCTTGGTAGTTTAGTGAACAAAAGTGTTGTTGCCTGCGAAATCTGTCGGTCTCCAGACCACGCTGGACACCGCAGAAAGACAAAGCGGTTACTCAACCAAACACTGCTTCACAGTGTGAGCAATTACGTAAGGCTTGAAGAGATGTGTGCACATATACACACACAAATTCATATAAACAGAAGTGGAGATAACAAAAGAAAAAATACTGCACAGTATGAAGTGACAAAATGTATGAAAACCTGTCTATTCAATTACTTGACAGAATATGAAACAAGCACTCAATTACAAACAGTTTCTGAACAATTTTGAAACATTAGTAGTGATATAAAAACGTTTCTTGAGCATCAAATGAGCACATTAGAATGATTTCTGAAGTATCGTGTGACACTGAAGACTGGAGTAATGATGCTGAAAACTCTTTCAACTTTGCTACTACAGGAATAAATAAAGTTAAAATGAAAATATCCTGATAACGATATATATCATCATACAGTACCATTTCTGAAAATGTAATCACTTAATAGTTTAAATATAGTAGTGTAAAAAAGTGTTACAGATTTCTTATTTTTTTGCATGTTTGTCACACTTTAATATTTCAGATCATTAAACAAATTGGGCGACGCGGTGGTGCAGTGGGTAGCACAATCGCCTCACAGCAAGGAGGTCGCTGGTTCGAGCCTCAGCTGGGTCAGTTGGCATTTATGTGTGGAGTTTGCATGCTCTCCCTGTGTTGGTGTGGGTTTCCTCCGGGTGCTCCGGTTTCCCCCACAAGTCCAAAGTCCAAAGTCCAAAGTCCATGCGCTATTGGTAAATTGGGTAAGCTAAATTGTCCGTAGTGTATGTGTGTGTGTGTGTGTGAGTGTGTATGGATGTTTCCCAGTGATGGGTTGCGACTGGAAGTGCATCCGCTGCGTAGAACATATGTTGGATAAGTTGGCGGTTCATTTCGCTGTGGCGACCCCAGATTAATAAAGGGACTAAGCTGAAAAGAAAATGAATGAATTAAACAAATTTAAATATAAGTCAAAGATAACACAAGTAAACACATCGTGCAGTTTTGAAATAAAGGTTTTTATTATTAAGGGAAAACAAATTAAATACAAAACTAAATAGCCCTGTGTGAAAAAGTGTTTGCTCCCCTGCTTAAACATAACTTAACTCTGGTTTATCACACTTGAGGTCAATTTCTCAAGCCATACCCAGGCCTGATTACTGTCACAAGCTGTTCACAATCAAGAAATCACCTAAATAGGACCTGCCTGAAAAAAGGGAAGTAGACCAAAAAATCCTCAAAAGCTAGACATCATGGCGAGATCCAAAGTAATTCAAAAACAAATAAGAAAGAAAATAATTTAGATCTATTAGACTGAAAAACGTTATAAAGTCCTTTCTAAAGCTTTGGGACAGCAGCAAAGCACAGTGACAGCCATTATCTACAAATGGCAAAAACATAGAACAGTAAAAAACCTTCCCAGAAATGGCCTGCCGACCAAAATTACTCCAAGAGTGCAGTAACAACTCATTCAAGAGGTCACAAAAGACCCCACAACAGCATCTAAAGAACTCAGGCTTCACTTGCATCAGTTAAGGTGAGTGTTCAGACTCCACCATAAGAAAGAGACTGGCCAAAAATGGCAGAGTTCCAATACTAAAACCACTGCTGAGCAAAAAGAACGTGAAGGATTTTCTCAGTTTTGCCTGATTCCCAAGAATTTGGGGAAAATACTCTTTGGACTGACAAGAAAACAGTTGGAACTTTTTGAAAGGTGTGTGTCCCCTTATGTGTGTTGTAAAAGTAACACCACATTTCAGAAAAACATCATACCAACAATAAAATATTGTGACGTGATGGTCTGGGGCTGTTTTTCTGCTTCAAGACCTGACTGATTTGCTGTGATAAATGGAACTATGAATTTTGCTGTTTACTAAAATATCCTGAAGGAGACCATCTGTTGTGACCTCAATTTGAAGCGAACTTGAGTTCTGCAGCAGGACAATAACCCAAAGCACACCATCAAATCCACTTCTGAATGGCTGAAGAAAAACAAAATGAAGAATTTGAAGTGGCCTAGTCAAAGTCCTGACCTGAATCCAATTGAGATTCTGTGGCATGACCTTAAAAAGGTGGTTCATGCTTGAAAACCCTCCAGTATGGCTGAATTACAGCAATTTTGCAAAGATGAGTGGGCCAAACTTCCTCCACAGAGCTGTAACAGACTCATTGCAAGTTATCGAAAATGCTTGATTGCAGTTGTAGCTGTTAGAGTGGCTCCAAGCAGTAATTAAGTTTAAGAGGCAAACACTTTTTCACACAGGGCTATGTAGTTTTGTACTTAGTTTTCCCATAATAATAAAATGCCTCATTTTAAAACTGCATGATTTGTTTACCCATGCTATCTTTAACTAATATTTAAATTGGTTTGATGATCTGAAACATTAAAGTGTGACAAACACGCAAAAAAAATTAAATCAGTAAGGGGCAAACACTTTTTCACACCACCGTAGATCATTTGAGTCTCTCACATACAGACAGCAGAGTTGACCATCTGTGGCAATGTGGGAGAGATGAGAGACGCTGAGATGAACAGAGGAAGGAACGTGAAAAGAAAGGTAGAAAAAAGCTAGAAAAGGTTGCAAGAGGGATGAAAGAGTAGACTGCAAACAGTGAAACCATCTGGATAGTCTGGACTGCCAGGAAACTGTCCAGCTCCTCCTCCATTCTCACACAGAGAGCACACACTACAGTTACTGCAATTGTCAGGCTGTTGGTGACAGTGTAAAAACAATGTGTACATGCAAGAACAATATTTCCCTTAGTTCTGGCAATATTTCTTCCAACTAAACGCAGCTTACATCTCCAGACCCAATACCTGAGGTTAAAGCAGATTTATTTCAACTGCCACTACAATCTTTTTAACCAATATGACTTTAAATGCGACATACATAAAAGAAAATCTCCTAAATAAATCAAATGACAAAATTTCTTCAAAAAGTCTTCAAATGCATATTTTATGCTGATCTCATTTGCATAAAACAAATTCTGTCATTATTTAATATATGATTATCATAGTTTCAAGGCTGTGGAATACAAAAGAGAAAGACACACACGTACACAAACAGTGCCCAGCATAAATGAGTACACCCCTTACAGATCTTTTTTCTAAATGAATACTTTCTATAGGATGTTACACAAGAAGATACGTGTGTATAGATTAGACTATCAGATCAATAGCAAAGCCAAAACTAGAATTAATCTAACAAAAATCAATAAATAAATCACGGTGCAAAAATTAGTACACAACAATGAATACAGTGGGGAAAATAAGTATTGAACACGTCAGGTTTTTTCCTGGGAATAATATTTCTAAAGGAGCTGTTGACATGGAATTGAACCAGATTTTGACCCAAAAAATACAAACATAAAAATAAAACAAACAAAAAAAATCTGTAAAATGAGTTCTATGTAATAACAATAAAAAGACAAGGAGAAAGTACTGAACTACTGAAACGTATTTAATACTTTAATAATTTAACACTTTATTTTAAAAGCTTTTTGGTGATGGAAGCTTAAAAACGCCTCTCATATGGAAAATGAAGTCACATGAATTGATCAGGTGTGAGTTTTCCACAGACTTCAACAGTATATAAAATCTTGGTGGTTTCATCCTGATAACGTCGATGTTGGACTGAAGCAGCTAATATTAAATTATAATGGCATAGGGCAGAAGGTTGCTGAAGAACTACTGAGAGATTTCAGCTGCTGTCTGGGCTTTCACTGCCTTTCTACACCTCCCTTTCTTCATGTGTTCAATATTTTTTCCCTGTGTCATATCATTTTCTTATGCATAACTTAGTTTGAAAACTAATTAGATCAATTTTCATTTACATATATGGATTTCTTTGGTTGTTACCAACATCCGGGGAAAATTTCAAGTCAACAGCACCTTTAGAAATATATGTTTTCTGAAAAAAATATTTTCCCATTTGTATGTTCCAAAAAAACATTAAATAATGTTTAGTCAATAAAACCATTTTAAAAACTTTTTTGCTAAATTACATTGTTGAAATTTTGCAGATTGTCTTTTTTTTGTTTTGCAACACCTCATTAGAATTATAATATACTATCTTTTTTATTTCTAAAGATGCTAGTTGACCTCACACTTATTTGAATGAATCCAAAATATTTTCTTTAAGTGCACAAAAATATAAAAATATTAAATATTAAAATCAAAATACTTAACATATATATTTATACTGTATATCAAAAACGATTTTCCTTTTATCGTTTTAGTTTTAGTTATCAATAATATTCCTGGTCTAATACATCTACTACATCTAATAGTGATACATATCTGCTGAATATAATTATTCATTTCTTTAAAAACTATCATACAAATTCAATAAAAAAATACAAATCCTGAACTTTTGAACTTTAGTGTTTAAGTCTCAAAAAACATCATAAGCATAAAATCTATATAATTTTGTGTGCATATGTTTCACATGCAATATTCCAATAGTTCCCAAGCCATTTATGATGACAAGATATAAAATTAAACATCTGCAAGGTCATTAAACAAGTCATCGACTTTAAAGTCAATAGACAGACTTTCCTTTTTTTTTTAGTTTAACTGTCTCTTTAAGGTCACCCTGGCAATCAGAAAATTAGAAAGTGCAGCTTGTGCTTCTCTCTCTGATTGTGAACGCAACATCTTCATCATGTGATTGTGACGGTCATCAGTAGTGTGCATGTCTGCTGATTGCGTTTAGACTGAGATTGTCTACTTGTGTCAAGACGACTGCAGGACAAACCAACAGTTAAAGCTGAGATAAGTGTTGGGTATTTACAGATGCAAGCAAAGCAGTCTGGGAAGAGCAGGAGACTGATGAGATCACAGACACGCTTGATAATCAACATTTATCTTATCACAGAAAAAAGGTCAAAGGGAGAAGCCAAAGAAAAAAGAAAAGTGTCACACACAGACAACTGAAAAACACATGAGGATTGACATAAAGAACACTAGAACTGTGCCTTTATGGCTTCAGGCACATCTGCGTGTCTGCCAAGCAAAGCAGTTTCATTTAGACTGGCCTTTTGGAAAATTTGTCAGATTTAATATAAGCATCATTTTTAAAAACAATTCTGAAAATTATTAAAGATTAAGTCAGTTTTCAAACTCAGATCCCTTAATAGTGTACACAAGCACCCACACTGTAAAAAAATTGGTTGAGTGTTTTCTGTTTATTTGCTGTTGTGAATTGCATTATGGGATGTTGATCTCTGCTCTGTCGACTTTTGATGTGGAAAATTTTACTCTAGGGTTTAACAAAATGACATTTATTGACATTTTAGTAGTTTGAAATAATATAATGTATAAGAAATAACATATAGAGGAATAAGTCTGTAAAATAACAGAAAACGTACTAGCAGTTTATTACAAGGTTTTTGTACTGTAATATACAACACTAACCCAGACAATATATCACTTTAAACTATTCAAAATGTTAATAAAAGACCCTTTTTCGAACTTTTCAAGGTTAAAAGTTGTTGGAAGAAAGATCAAGGTCCTGTAATGCTATTGAAAAGCATAATTAATTGGAAAAAAAAACAAATAAATAAAAACATTAATCACAAAATATGCAAAACTGTTAATTTCCGAATATTTTTTACAGTGCAGGGAAAGAAATCAAGCAAATCAATAGAAAAACAATTGTTTTGTAATCTTTAATCAAAATGTGAGAGTGATCTGTGAAATTACTTCCCTTCATGAAACAGTACTATTTTTTTTTTCATGATTCAAAAAATTCCTGTTGGATAAAATATATAAATATATATATATATTTTTTTGGATATTGTGAAATATTACTACAATTTAAAGTAACCATTTATTATTATTATTATTATTATTATATTGTGAAATATTATTACAATTTAAAGTAACCATTTATTATTAGTATCATTATTATTATTATTATTATTATTATTATTATTATTATTATTATACTGTGAAATATTACAATTTAAAGTAACCATTTATTTTTAGTAGTAGTAGTAGTAGTATATTGTGAAATATTATTACAATTTAAAGTAACCATTTATTATTATTATTATATTTTATTATAATTAAAATGTATAATTCAATGCAATTATAATATATTATAATAATTTATTTAAATTATATATTTTTATATTTATATTTATTTCAAAGCTATTTATTCATGTGATAAAAAAAATTCTCACTTGATTTTTTAGAAATCAGTCTAATATTGCATATTTGATGTTCAATATACATGTTTATTTATCTACCAATTAATTCCATGAAGAAAAAAAATATGATGCAAAATATAACATCTATGACTTGCCTATGGAGCTTTTCAAAGGGTTGAATAGTGAATTCAGCCTGTTCTCTTCCACCTGCTCCCCACAGAGAAGTGTTTCTTAACCATTCCTGTATTGCATGTTAATTCAGCAACATCTGTCCTGAATGAACTCTGCAGAAATGTGAGGAAAGCTGTCTAGTCTGCGTGCCCTCGACCCAAACTCTGATCCACCATGGGACTTTCTGCATCTCGCTCAGTCTGTGTCACGGGACCAGGCTAAAGAGGTAATAGCTTAATGCAGCCAAAATCAAAGACCACAGATGTCACATGTACTCGGAGATGAAAAGGTCACTTCTACATTCAAAACTTAAGAAGACATTCCATATGTTATATATGGAATATGTGTTATATGTTCAATGTGTTTGCAGCACAGTGGCTCAGTGGTTAGCACTGTCACCTCACAGCACGAAGATCGCTGCTTCGAGTCCCACCTGGACCAGTTGGGATTTCTGTGTGGAGTTTGCATGTTCTCCCCATGTTTGCGTGGGTTTCCTTCGGGTGTTCCGGTTTCCCCCACAGTCCAAAGACATGCGCTATAGGGTGTGTATGGGTGTTTCCCAGTACTGGGTTGTGGCTGGAAGGGCACCCGCTAAGTAAAACATATGCTGGAATAGTTGGCGGTTCATTCCGCTGTGGCAACCTCTGAAATAGAGACTAAGCCAAATGGAAAATGAATGAATGTTCAATGTGTTAATCTCAAAGGGTAAGTTCAATCAAAAATGTAAATTATTACGATTTATAATAAATAATAAGATTAATCTGTTCAAGAACATTTGTAAACCTATACTAGACCAACTAGAAATATGATCATGCATACTAACCCTGTGTGTTTATCTTCAAAAGCAACTGTAATGATTTATTTATATATTTTTTACTGTTTGTCTTATTGTATAATTCTCTTTATATCCACTTTTGTGTCTTATATGTGAGGGATCCATACCCCAGATAGTATAACGCTTCTGATTTTACTTCAATGTTCATTCATTCATTCATATTCATTTCGGTTTAGTCCCTTTATTTATCTGGGGTCGCCACAGCGGAATGAACCACCAACTTATCCAGCATATGTTTTACGCAGCGGATGCCCTTCCAGCTGCAACCCATCTCTGGGAAACATCCATACACACCCATTCACACTCATACACTACGGACAATTTAGTCTACCCAATTCACCTGTATCGCATGCCTTTGGACTTGTGGGGGAAATCGGAGCACCCGGACGAAACCCACGCCAACACAGGGAGAACATGCAAACTCCACACAGAAACGCCGACTGACCTAGCCGAGGCTCGAACCAGCGACCTTCTAGTTGTGAGGCGAACGTGCTACTCACCGCGCCACTGTGCAATATACTATACCTCCGTTCTTCCTTTGGACCATGTTCCTTGAATTGTATGGTTTAACAAAAAAAAAACTAACTAAATAAAGAAATAGCAAAAATTATAAATGAAAAATAAAATAATCATTATAAATTATAAATTAAAAGTGTTGTTACCCTCATGACGTTCCAAACACCTGAAACCTTTGTTCGAACACAAATTAAGATTTCTTTTTAGGTTTATACATCAGTCCACAGTGTTCGTGAATGTGCACCCTATACTGACACTGAGGAGAAGAAACTGTTAAACAAAGTCATTATTTTTGCTTTATGTTCAATCAGGATTCTCACAGTGGATTTGCTCTTCAGTGTTTGAACTTTCAGCAGTGAAACTTAAACTGAACTAAACTAAACTGAACTTCAACTCTGAACTTTACTAGAACATGTTAAACTGCTTTGACACAATCTACATTGTAAAAAGCGCTATATAAATAAACTTGAATTGAATTGAATTAAATTGAATCATAGCTTGACAAAATTCCAACTGAACTACTGAAGTCTGTTTTGAGCAGTGGCAGATTTAGGCATGGGCAATATGGGCGATCCGCTACTGGTTTTGAGGATGTTTTTGGGTATTTTTACGGACTTTGAATGAGTCTGGACCATTGATGTCTATGGAGGATGAGAGAGCCCTCAGATTTAAACTAAAATATCGTAATTTGTATCGCAAAGATGAATGAAGGTCTTTGGATGACATGAGGGTAAGTACTTAAAAGCAATTTCATTTTTGGGTGAACTGACCCTTAAAAGGTATCTATAAGCTATTATACAAAACAATGACAAAATTGACATTTAGAAGATATAGGTATTTAAAGTTGCATCTTCTCACTTCTACAAATGAGAATCAATGTTTTTTTTTATGACATCACAATGCACTTCTGCTTCAGATCAGATCTCATGACCAATCAAATGTTCTCTAGTTTCTGAAGTGCCCCGCCCACTACAAGACACAGCTGAAATCAGTCAATATTTACATGTAAACAGCCATTCATACCAAAGGCCATATGTGAATATAATAAATGATAACATTAACACATTGTTGATCTTTGATTGATTTTTAAGTGTAAAACATTTTTAAACGGAAACTATGGCTGTCAGATGCAGCTTTATGGTTGTCGGAGATATGATTCAAACAAAACACTAGGGACCCTTTGCACATTTCCGGGTTTCTCAGTAGTGGAATTCATCATAGTTGGGTAAACTAAGAGCACATGAAATGGGAGAGTATAACAAATATTTTTTTACAATCCTATTTGCTGAATTAATAAAAGGAAAACACCACGATGGTGTTATCAAGACGTTCAGAAAAAGGAAAAAAAAAATGTGTGAGACTGATAACGGCAGGCAGAAGAAAGAACAATGTCAAATTTACTGTCATAGACGCTGCATTAGAAATACCTCGGAGAAGCGGTAATTAATTGTTTGTAATTTGATGGAAAAAAGATAAAATACACACATAAATACCACATATAATATATATACTACAAAACTAATGATATATAAATAATGATATAATACATTATTTTAAAAAAATCTAAATATTAAAAGCTTTCAAGGATTTAAGATACTGATGAGTGTTAAACACATCACAACAGTCTTGTGAAAAGGGTTCATTGGTTATTTTTTTAAAAGAGGGGGAGGGGCTACTTTATATCCTCAACCCGGGCTTCATTTTTAAATTGAATTTAAGTCACACATAGAACAAAACACCTCAGTAAATCTTTAAATAATATATACAAAGACTAAATAAGCGACAAGTGATTCCTGGAATGCACATTTATCCTTGATATTTAATATTCCTGCTTAATCTCTTTTTGTGGTACATCCAGCAGTTCTAACAGTCATGAAGTGCTGACAGATTCATGAAGACTCATGTGATCTCTGCTAGAGTCCACGGTGTGTTGTGCCCTTGTCACGGTCATATGATGCTTATAGGTCAGAGCGACGACTCTTCATTGCTCACGAGCCAGTCTATGTTTGGAAGGGGTGACCAGAGAAGCACGCTTTACAGTTTAACCAAGATGACCGCAGTGCAAGGACATTCAGAGGTCAAGGCACCACTGAGAATTCAAACTTTCCTAACACATTTGCCTTGGGCAACTTTCACTTCTTTAGGAAATACATGACACAACGGAGACTTTTGGCAAACTACCGAATTACTGATTTGAAACTATAGTTCACCCAAAAATAAAAATTCTGCCATCATTTATTCACCTTTTAATTGTTGGGGAATGCTGGTTACTGGCACCTATTGACTTCATTAGTAATTGTTTTTCCTATAATGGAAGTGAATGGGTGCCAGTAACCAGCATTCTTTAAAATATCTTGTTTTGAGTTCAAAAGAAGAAAGAAACTCATAAAGGTTTAAAACCACATGAGGAGGATTAAATAATGAGGTCATTTTCATTTTTTTGGGTGAACTCAACCAAATAAAAGCAAAGTTTCAGATTATAAATAAGATGCATACATTATTTAAAATACAATTTATACAAATGTGAAATGTATTTATACATTTTGTCTTAAGTTTAAACATTTTATCTAATGTTTATTAACACAAAATGCAATCAAAATATATTTTGTTTAATTGTATTTAAACGTATTATTAACCTTATTCACAGAAAATATCATTAATTAGCTATTAATATTCTTTAATGAATGTAAACTCTATGGTTCATTTTTGTTCTGTTTAATGATAGAAAATACAAATAAACAAATATTTATATTATGATTTATAAAATGCCTGTAGTTTATTAGTTTATACTGGGTGTTTATTTACCACTTTTGATAGAAATTTTTCTTTAATTCATATGAATTCTGCAGCGTATTACATGTTGTCTATTTAATTCCAATTATTTTACTGATATAAAAAAACTTAAATTAAAGAATTTGGCAGATAAAGAGACCCCATAAAGCACTTTACAAAACAAACAAACAAAAAAAACAGATCATAAAATTAATTTGGCCTTCTAGACTTTTCCAAAGGATAAAACCCTTATTTTGTTCTATATTTATTGAAAGTGCTTCCAACAATAACATTTGTGCAACGCTGTTAAATCCAATATCAGTTATCTTATGCAATAATAATAGGCAACAGAACTATTGCAATGAAAAAGAACAAAAAAAAGCACATTTTGCAACAATTTCATCTCTGAATCACTCGCAGGCTCCCCTGGGGATCTGCAGTGCCTTTTATATCTAAATCAGATACGAAAAAGGCAGTTTTTTTTCAAAGAGAAGTTCAACATTGCTTCTGGATCCTCTCCCAGATATTTTCCTTCTATGATGACTTAATTACTCAACTAATTCAATTAGATGCATACCGGCAGAATAAGACGTGTGAAGAAAAAAAGAGAGCAGCACTCAGAAAACACACGCTGGAGATTTACAACACCCAAAACCAATAACACACCAACTGCGCAGAATATCAAATGAGTCATCAAATACTGTGTGTACTGGCTTGCATTAGTTTAAAACACTACAAATACAAAATCCACTAAGAACAAGTACATTTAGAAGTGCAGAGATAAAGCAACAGAAAATGTCAGCATTGAACTGTTTGAACCATTGAACACTAAGGGCATGTTATATTTATCATTTATGGTAATATTATAAATGTTTTAACGATGTGTGAGAGGACATTATCAAATGTGTCACTCACTTTGCAAAAACAAACAAGCATATATTTTGAGTGTCAGAAAACATTGACTTATGAAAGCAAAACTGGTTTGTTTTTATATTTTGAAGATGACATACTTACTTAATTACTCCCAGGGCCATTTATATCGAAGTTGATATTTAGCAGCACCATATTGGCGTTTCGTAACATCTAGTTTTTATGAAGTGGGTTGTTAGACCAACGCTCAACCCCCAACCTGGAGGACCAGGACATACACATACACTACGGACAATTTAGCTTGTTTGAATTTAGCCCAATTCACCTACAGGACATGTCTTTGGACTGTGGGGGAAACCGAAACACCCGGAGGAAACATGCAAACTCCACACAGAAATGCCAATTGACCCAGCCGAGGCTCAAACTAGCAACCTTTTTGCTGTGAGGCGAAGCAATCAACTACAAGATGTATGTGCAATAACAAACAAGATATTGGTTTCATGATACAACAGTTCAACAAATTAAAGTTAATAGGGTTTGAGCATCTCAGACAACACTGTATAGTGGATTTTTCCTGTACTTTATTTTATGAATTACTTGAGCCAATGAGTCAAGGGTCCTTCCACTTGCTTCATAAATACTATTGTCACAAAAATCCTCCAAAATATCAAGATATCTATTTTGTCAAATTTGAACAAATATTCATAAAACATTTAATATTTTATAATGATTGGCTACAATATATTATAAATATATTAGCTAAAATATAGCAATTGAACTATATTTTAGAAATACATCAAATAATTTTACAAGAAATTAAACAGTGCTTTATGTTTTACTGGGGTCACTAACACTTTTCATTAACAAAAACAGAATTATTAAACCTACAAAAAATAATACAATACAATTAAATTTAATTAATCTTTCTCAAAGTAACAAACATTATCCTTTTTTGCATCTGAATACTTTAAACTTGCTTGGAATATTTGCACTGTAACAGGCCTTAAAGGGATACTTCACCCAAAAATGAAATCTCTGTCGATGTTTACTCATGCTTCACTTTTAAAACGTTTAAAACCTATTCGAGTTTCTTTCCTCTGTTGAACACAAAATAAGTTATTTTGAAGAATCCTTGATGGCACCCAATGACTTCCATATTAATTTTTTCCTTCTATGGAAGTCGATGAGCACCATCAACCAGCATTTTTCAAAATATCTTCTTCTGCGTTCAAAAATGGTGAGGTAAATTTCATTTTTGGGTGAACTATTCATTTAAAAACAAGTGAAAGTGATAAACAGTAGTGCTTGGTTAACTACCATCAAAAATCCTGAATAGTGACTATAGGAGATGTACATATTGCAATATCAATGCTGAAATGATGTACTTTGAAGCCCTAGTTGAAAACTGCAACGATAGATTTCAGCATCATAAAACACACTGATTGTGCAAAAAACAAAATACCAAGCTTATTATACAGTAACCTCTTTAAAATAACCTGACAGAACTGGGATCCTCATACAAGGAAAATAAATGATACAATAAAGCTGTACAAAAAAATAAAGTGATAGTAAAAAGAGAGCTAGATCCAAGAACCAATAATCATTTTAAAATCTCCATCCTGATTGCAGCGTATTCAAGAAAGGGCAAAGCTAAATTATCTCTAAACAGAGGAACTGAAACACCCAGGCTAAGTAAGGTTATTTATGACGCATATTTTAATATGCCACAAGCTATAAGTGTGCTATGATGAATCTAGAGAGATTCTGTGTACCAATGAAACAGACAGACTGTATTCACTCTTACATGGATTGCAGAACACTGTGGCTATAAATCTAACAGATCGCCCTTCTCTCCGTAAAAGAATTGCAGCGATAACCTTTATATTATTACACTGGATTATCAGCAATAAACTGAGAATGAAATAAACCAGAGCTGTATGATTAACATGAGGGGAAGAAAGTGAGAAGTGATTCTGTGATCAGCTTCCCCTGCATTCTCAGAGGGAAAACTGCTGCTAATATGCGTTTTGCAGCATTCAGAGATGTTAAAAGTGTGCCAATCCTAAACAAACTCCAGATTTTTGGCGTATAATGTAGTAATATTGTCTAGGTCTGGAGAGGCTAGACAGATGACTTGCCACTGTAGTAAACGTTAAAAATAGCCCTGCCACTAGATTCATAAAACCAACAAGTAGGCTAGTCTCGATTACAGCCAGCAGTTCCTCAAATCTGAGTATCATTCAACTGCGCCATAGCCTGTATTGATGTTTTTCCATTAAACACATCTGTGTTGATTTAATAGGTTTTCTAGAAAATATCTGGATTCGATCAGAGACATTTCCAGGTCATCTAACTGATTTATTTGAGCAAAATATATAAAGAAAATATTTTCATCTACTGTTGTTTGAGGCAAGATATACAATCTAAAATGTTCACAAAGTGAGTTAAACATGAAAATACAACCATTTTCTTCATTTCTATAGTATAAAATAATTAATAAACATCTGTGGTGATAAGAAAATGTGGTCTTGCTGATTTTCTGAATAAGTGTACATGTACAAAACAACAACATATTAAAAATGTAATGTTTTTATGCAATAATGATACTGTGGTCAAAACTATTCAGGTTCACAGGGATCCAGAAAAAAAAACTAAACACTTTTTATGATGCATGCCAGTCCAGTAGATGGTGATGTTATGTTGAACAACCACTGAACCTAGGGCTGGGCAAAAAATCCAAATGTAATTGCAATCCATTAAGCAAAAGCTGCGATTGTCTTGCACATCTTGTCAGGAAAGAACGGTTCGATCATCTGTAGTAAATCTGCTCTAAAGGCCAGAGGGCGCTCTCATACAAAAACCCCAGGTTAAAACAAAATGCCCGTAGAGGTTTAAATGCTATTGAAGATTTAAATGCTTTTGTTGATTCAATAAGACTAATAATCAACAACAGAATCATCATCTCATTGATTTATTTCAGACACTTGACTAAAGTTATGAAGGGATTTTTAAGAAAAAACATGTCATTAAATTTATTTAATAATATTTACTACAGAGAGCTATTTAAAAGTGACACAAACAGCTGCCATTTTTACTACTGGCTTTACTGAAAAACTGCACATGACAATCCTCTTCCGATTAATTGTGCAGCCCTAACTATATTTCTGCGCACATACTCAAACTGAATATGTGATTTGCATGGACAATGTGTCATGGTTTTCACAAAATCACATTTTTGTAGTTTAAACCAAGATGATAACAGTAGCTTTAAAAAAAAAAAAACTGATCTTTGAAACCAGTTTTATAAGTTAGCCTTTATATGACCCCCAAACGTTGTAAACAAATGGCCAAAACCATTTATTAAAATCTTGTCATGTAAATGCACCCTTGACTACGAGACAACCGTTTTCAAGTATGTGTTGTGAAGAAACATTTAATTTCATTAGTTGAAGAAAAAAAAGTGGCACAAAAAGCTCTCTTCACTGGAGTTGTTTTGAGGCATCTCAAATCTCATGGTTAATCTTATTCACACACACACACACACACACACACACACACACACACACACACACAC
>CAIGQW010052810.1:328865-342993 GCA_903798125.1 Danio choprae
CACACACACACACACACACACACACACACACACACACACACACACACTCATACACTAAGGCCAATTTAGTTTATTCAATTCACCTATAGCACATGTATATAGCGCATGACTGTGGAGGAAACCGGAGCACCCGAAAGAAACCCATGTGAACACGAGACGAACATGCAAACTCCACACAGAAATGCCAACTGTCCCAGCCGGAATTCGAACCAGCAACCTTTTTACAGTGCTAACCAATGAGCCACCGTGTTGCCCTTAGTAGCAAAGTTGCCAAAATAACATCAAAAATCTATTAGAATAAAGCCTAACCATAGTTATACAGTTTACTTGCAAGAGTTGATAACTGCGGAAATCTGGTATTTTGTAACATTTTTAAAAGCTTTCTGCAGCACCGATTGCATATGAACACAGGCTGAAAGACTTGCATCAGAAATCACGTCATTTTTCATGATGCATCATGCAGCCTGATTATTTTTGTTTTCCTGAAGCGCAAATTACGAAACTATTATCTTCTGATGCCAAGAATGCATGAGTATTTTAACAATGCTAAATAATACAGTGGCACTGGTCTCATTTCTCTCCCTGGGTTTCATAGCACCCTCCACAACAGCTATTTTAGCTCGATTCCTCCCCCTCATCACCGTTTCATTCTCTCTCCGCTTGTGTTTTTTTTTCTGCACAAAATCATTGGTATTCACTAATAAAGACCTCGGAGACATAATGCAACAGACATAGCCCCGTTACAAAAATAGATTTATTGCTAATCCATTATGCATAGTGGGTAATGTAACATATCTGATGCGATGGCTCACAGCGGGAGGAGAAAGATGGTTTAAGTGCGTTGAACATTAGGCTGAAAACTGGAGAGGAGAGGAAGCCACGGGCATCACAACATGCCACCCTGCAAGTAGATGGGCAGTCCTGGCCTCCAACCACACTTCTATTGCTGTCACTTCATATCTAATTCTTTCCCTCTCAATAAAAAGGAAAGTTCGCTCGAGGCAAAGAGATGCCCTGAGGTGACTCTCAAACCCACTAAATGCTAATAGGCACAGAATGATGCCAGACAGTATGGAAATGTGGACGTACTGGTGCGAGGTGATGCGGTTCAGTTCAAAGAAATGTTCACATCATTTCATACTTGCTATGTTTTCTAATTATTTGTTTTAAAAGGGTCAAAGTATGCTAATCGTACTATCAAAAATTACGTAGTAGTCAAATATAATAAATATCATATATAATATACATTTATATATATATATATATGTGTGTGTGTGTGTGTGTGTGTGTGTGTGTGTGTGCGTGCGTGTGATAGTGTATTTTGTTATTAAGCTTTGTTTCTATTTTTAGTTATGACTTTTTAACATCCCTGTCAAGGGTCTACAGATTCTTGGCACATTTTACAGTAATGTTTATTAATGTGCATTGCCCCTGTAAACAAATAAACTAAACTAAAAACTTAATCATTTAGAAAGGAAAGCATTCAACAGCAGTACTTTTGCCTATATATTAAAGCAATAGTTCAGCCAAAAGTGAAATGTAACTCAACATTTACTCACCTACATGTGGTTTCAAACCTTTACGAGTTTCTTTTTTTCTGTTGAACACTAAAGAAGATATTTTGAAGATCTTCTTCTGTGTTTAACAGAAAAAAGAAACTCAAACAGGTTTGGATCAAGTAAAGGGTGAATAAAGGATGATTTAATGGATGAATAAAGGACTGATTTATCCCTTTAAGAGATGTCTGTTTTAATTTTTGGAAATATCTTTCATTAAAAATGGCACACTTTGGGCGAAAAAAAATAGTTTGGATACATTTAGAGTAACATATATCTATGTGAAAACTAATACTTCTTCTGATCTACATATTAAAATATTTAAAAGAATGAGTGGTGATACTAAATCTTATTAAATTATATTTACATTTTTAAAAACCTCTTATAGACAAATCTGCAGCATCGCAACTCTTGAATTAAGCTATTAAAAGATTTTTTATCTAAATATTACTGACTATTGACTAAGTAACATTTTAATTGGTGTCTTCTGTAAATCATGCTAAAACAAATGTATGACAGACATTTTTGGGGTGTGCAAATTCAGAAAGCATGCTCGAAAAGCTCTTTTATACAGCCATATACAGCTCTGTTGGTGTTAATTACAATGAAGACTCAGATTTATAATCTACACAGATTAAATCATATTGGCTCTTTTTTTTTTACTGTGGGATTGTTTGAACAGCATAATTGGTAATGTGGTTTTTTCACCATGAATCCATTACTAATTAGACAAATGTGAACAATAAAAGCTTATAACATTGTTTAAAAGCTCTTTAAAAATAGTTTTCAAAATTTCATTAATGACAAACTAATAAACACTTTTGAACTTTTATTACCCTTCAGAACTAAAACTTTCCAATCCTTTAGTTGACAGCTCTTCAAACAAATACGATCTGTATCCTCTGTTTAATCTGACACAAAGTCTGTTTCTTATTCTAGGGTTTTAGTCAGTATGAAGGAAAACAATAAGATAAAAAAAAATGTCATTTAGATGCTTTTAGGCAACCAAAACTTCAGTGACTCGTATTATGTTGACTGCAGTGGTCAATTTACACAAACGTTATGAGAGGGGACATTCACTAAAGTGTTGCCAGCGTCATAACAATTATGGCTGATTTACGAGCAACAGAGGGAGATCAATATGTTCTAGTTGACACCTTGGGCATTGGGCCGGTTGAGTTCTATAGATAGGTCTTTGTAAAGCCCTTCACATCACCACCTTACCTCCGCCGCATGTCGCACATACCCCAAGGTCCTGGTGCCCTTGTCACAAATCCAAATGAGAGACAGATGGTTGTTAATGGGGGGTTTGAAGGGTGTGACTGCCATGGCCAACCAATATATGTGACAGAGATTACAAGAATCTATGCCTTGTTTTTCCACTGGTTGATCCTAGCTGATATAACACTGATTCAGGGAGGCAGAGTCCTCCATATCTCTTTCTGAACAAAGAGCACGTGTGCGGTATCAAGATAATCACATCTTTCACATTGACGACAAGGATCACCGGGCTCACACATCCACTTCATAATCAATGGATGTGATAAGGTTGGAAAGCTATTCTAGAGCCTGGTTCAGATCCGAAATGCCAATCTGTGAGGGTTTGAATGATAGAAAGCCTGAGGCCTGTTGTCTTTCGAAGATAAACACAGAAGTGACTTCATTAATAGAGCTAGCGGCCTGCGTGATGACATCACCACAGCTGCCTGCGGATTGACCTGTCAGTTCGAATCATTCATCACACTGTACCAGACCAACAACATCTGAAAATCATAAGACTGCATCAGAAAATACTGAGGAAATATGTTGAAAGGCTGATGATTTGGAGTAGAAGAGCTCAAAAGAGGTCTTAAAGGGAAAGTTTACTAAAAAATGAAAATTATGTCATCATTTACTCACCCTTAAGTTTTTCCAGATGTGTACCCTATTGCATCATCCCAAATATATGATTTCTAGAACACTGCATCTTTACGGTTCAGGACTAAACAGGTTAAAGAGGGGTCACAAAGGTGGAACACCAGAATCATTTTGGTATTTAAATAGCTTCTACCCACAATAATCTATTACACTCTGCTATAAAAGTGTGTCCCCTTAACGTAACTGGGCCAAAGTTCACTTTAGGGATAAAACCAAGACCAATACATTTTTTTCTGTTGGAAAGCATGTTCATCATCAAATTGGAGAAAGACTGAACACAAAGTGTGTAAAAAAGTATATATATATATATATATATATATAAATATAAATATACTGTCCACCAGACACAGCATCCTAACTCTCTTAGATTTTTACGTGTTGGAATACTGTTTTGAAATGATCATTATTGTTAAAAGAGCTATACAAATAATAGCTATACATTCATTCATTTTCATTTCGGCTTAGTCCCTTTATTAATCTGGGGTCGCCACAGCGGAATGAACCGCCAACTTATCCAGCATATGTTTTACGCAGCGGATGCCCTTCCAGCTGCAACCCATCTCTGGGAAACATCCATACACACCCATTCACACTCATACACTACGGACAATTTAGCTTACCCAATTCACCTATACCGCATGTCTTTGGACTTGTGGGGGAAACCGGAGCACCCGGAGGAAACCCACGCCAACACAGGGAGAACATGCAAACTCCACACAGAAACGCCAACTGGCGAGGCTCGAACCAGCGACCAGCGACCTTCTTGCTGTGAGGCGAACGTGCTACCCACTGCGCCACTGTGAGGCAATAGCTATACAATAGAATTGAATTGAAGAAAGCAGACTGAAGAGCCTGGGGTCATTCTAATTTAATCAAATTGAACACTATGTTTTCTGCAAAACAAAACGTTTTGTTCATATGCCTTGATTATATTTGTAAAACACTGTTCTAGTAGGGTACAGCCACAGCTAAATAATCCTTCAAAATTGAAAGAATGGACAACTTTCAGCAATTATGGGGAAAAAAAGTTTATAAATTGTTATCTAAATTTGACCTCCACTATATGTATTTAGATCGTCTTACTCTGGAAGTCTGTGGTGTGGATAAATAAAGGCCAAATGTGCTGTAGCTGTAAAGTGGGTTAATTGAATGTGACATGAGTCATGACTAATTTTAAACACAAGAACTGATAAGATCATGTCAAAAGTTTAACAGCTCAGGCTGATTGTCTATAACAGTGCACAAAAAAGAGGCACACATGCTATTTGGTTTGTCTGTAGAGCTCAGAGGAACTTTGAGGGACGAGTGGGCTAGAGAGAAATATGTCAGTGTGAAGAAACAGACTCTCAAGAGTCATAAAAACAAACTTGGTGGGTTGGAAACGGATCCAGTTCAGACTGTATCCTCCAGCGGCCTACATTAAAAGCAAACACAGAGAGAAAACAAATGCCAGATTTTATAGCTCCATTCGAAATAGCTGTCATCTTTGTTGATGGGGCGTAGAAAGTTCAGAACGGGTTTTACCACAAAAATTGACTGGTTTATTTCTGAGACACAACACACAGAGAGATTCTATGGAACATGATCATAAAGTGGCAGCACGGTGGCACAGTGAGTAGCACAATCGCCACACAGCAAGAAGGTTGCTGGTTCGAGCCCCGGCTGGGTCAGTTGGCATTTCTGTATGGAGTTTGCATATTCTCCAAACTTATCTGACCTGATATTCCAACATTCTCGCAGCAGTTCGTAACTTTTTGAACCCGTACACATGAATTTGTACAATCACATTTGTACATGTTAGTATGATTTGTCCATCCCCCAATGATGATTGGATTGAAGAGTGAGGTTTAATGGCACAGCCCCTTTTAAAAATCATGTCTTTGTACAAATGAAATCGTATGAATTTGTATGCATCGGCCACAGATTGGGATGGATTTACTCTCAGTAAAGAGTTTAGCTTAAGTCATAATACAGGATTTTCATTAGTCATATTTCCAGAAAATGACAAATGACCTGTATTACCGTATAAGCTGGAGACTTAGCTCATTTGTAAAAAGGTCACAGCACTTCACACTTAGACTTAGCCTTAAAGTTAGCATGAAATCAAAGTTTACTCTAGTTATTTTATATGTATATTGTAGTTCTTGTCAATGTATCTGTGCACTGTGCAAAAAAATAATTTGCCTCTCATAATTTATAATCAAATACCATAACCTTCCCTCCCCCTCAAAACGACCTTTCTTCACTTCTGGTCAGAGAGTATGCCTTTAGGGCGGGGCTATCAGTCCTTTCGGGTGAGGCTATCTGTCCTTTAAGCGGGGCCATCAATCCTTTAGGGTGGGGCTATCAGTCCTTTAGGGCGGAGCTATCAGTCCTTTAGGGCGGGGCTATTACTGTGTGTCTTGTTTCTGTCCTACCTTCACAGGAGACAGTGGTTCGAAAGTATATGATATGATTTCCTCTATAAAATTTAGCTCTTCATTTTCCTCATCATCAGCCATCTGAAAACATTCTGCAGCAAAGGGTGTAGATGGTGATTCTAGTGTACAGTAATCCTCCACCACAAACTGGCATTCAAATCTTCCTTCATTTTGTTAGCAACGCCCATCTTCTAACGATCGAATTGTTCCCAAAGGATGAAATCATAGCCCTACATTTTTTTTCTTATTCCTGAAACCATTTCAATCTGTAAAAATAACATTCTTAACTTCAATTTCATGTGATTTTAAGTATAGTATTTGAAGGATCACACTGCTTTCACTTTACTGAAGAAAATGTGCTTTTTTATATCTAACAAACATGAAATTTTCTTCAAAGTCGTCCAGATTAGTAACAAAAGAAACTGGATCAAGGGTCTGTTCTCAAGGCATTCCTGGCAAACGCTCTTCTCTCTCTCTCTCTCTGTCTCTCAGGAATGGGGTGTTGCACATTACACACACATGTTGAAAGAAATATCTCTAGGTTCCACTACGTCATGGCCATCTGCCGAAGTCTGATTCTCTTCGCTCTGATCTCACTCACTCGGTTTACAGTTAACGTCAACGCACAAAACAGCAGAGTATGAAGATTACAGCACAGCCGAAGGCATAACACGGTCAGCTTCACCACATCATAAAACGCAGGGTGGAGAAGAACTATACATGTTTATAATTGCTTCAACCGTACTTTCTAATGAAAAACACACGGTGCGGTGTACTATACAATATCAACGTGAAATCAAGTAGACAAACTGTAAAACTCAGTAATTTATGAATACCGGCTCATTAATGTGTCTCAAGACATACAAGCACAGACATCTGATCTTACATTGGACCAGACACTAAAAGAGGAAGTGGGAGGAAATGGAAGGACTGGGAACGGTGTGTAGACAATGAATAAGACATGATGGAAGTAGTGGGATTTGGAAGACTGATAGTCCATCTGAATTTGCTTCTGAGAGCAACTTTTACTGAAAGATTTAAGACCTCTCCCCTCCTCTGTTACGTTTCCCCGGGGTCATTAATGTCTGATTTACTGTGACTAAAAGAGATCTTGAAGACCAATATGTTTGGTTTTAATAGGAATTATTATCTACAGAGTTGCTGCCATTTGTTTGGAAGATAGGCTGGTTGGGAGCTCATGGTGTAGGCAGCTACTTAAATAGAAACTGCAACTTGTAAACAAATAGACAACAGAAAGGAGATTTTGAGGATTTATGGTTACTCTTAAATAGATATTTCTTTAAAAAAACAATGAAGAGTCACTAATATAATCACCCACAGGCCATCCAAAACACATACACTACGGACAATTTAGCTTACCCAATTCATCTATAGCGTGAAACCTATGTCTTTGGACTTGTGGGGGAAACCGGAGCACCCGGAAGAAACCCACGCGAACACAGGGAGAACATGCAAACTCCACACAGAAATGCCAACTGACCAGGCCGAGGCTCGAACCAGCGACCTTCTTGCTGTGAGGCAACAGCACTACACACTAAGTGAGATAAGTTTACCATGTCTTAAATTGAGGAATAGAATCTGAGTGACACAATCTGAGTGACAATAATCATTCCATAAATTATGGTGCTTTGTATGGACACATTATAATTCAGCAGAGAAAGAGAGCGCCCAAATAGAGCATTTTCTGGGTCAGGTGTAAAGGCAAAACCATACATATCAGAAAACTATTTATAAATGAAACACCAGAAGTCCTAAAGTTTTGGACATGTCTGTTAGTGTTCGTCTGCGTCATCGTTTGTTGTTGTCACGTGCCTTTGTCTTCCTCCCACCACCGTCAATGTTAATCTGTTCCACCTGTGTTCATCCCTTGTGTCTCTTTAGCTTAATCATTCCTTCATCCATATATACCCTTTCGTCTGTGTCCATTGTTGTCCGGTATTTTGGTTCGTTTGGTTCGTGTGGTTGTCTCGTCCTGTTTTCCCGCATCCAGTATCTGTTCCCCGTAAGTGTTTAATAAACCCGTTTTGTAATGTTTCTCCCTCTCCGTCTCGTTCTGTCACCATCCGCCACTACGGGGTTACATAATACCGGACCCAAAGTTAGCGGCGTGTTTTCCCCCGATTTTCTTTTTTTAGTCTTTTTGCCCCTCAGTGTTTTATTTTCTCCCTGCATGTTTTCCTGGTCCCCACCCACCTTCCCGTTCGTCATCACCGCCTGCTGGAGCAGGGGGAGAGCAGCCCTGAGGACCATATCCTAGCTACTGTGATCAGCTTTCCGGGCGACGTGCTCTGCACGCCCATCATCTTTAGCAGAGCACGATCGCCCGAAGATGGTCCTCGGGGCAACATCGCCGCAAGAATGGAGTGGACACTGGTGAGTAAAATATTTCCACTCACCGCCTTTCTGGAGGAAGATCTCGTCAGTGCCACTCCAGACCCAGTGACCAGCCAAGCAACATCATCCACCTGCAGGGAGCGCTTGCCAGAGCCCACCGCAGATGGAGAGCCACCCCCACCTGATGAGCCAGCGCCCCCTAGAGCGACAGAGCGGAATCAGGCTGAGATGGAGGAGCTTAAAACCGCCAAGAGGGGGAGTCCTGGCGGCTACCCGCGACAGCAGCGAGAGTCCCGCCCACCCCCCCTATGCAGATGGACAGCGGCTGGACACTGGGAGGCTACTCATTGGCTTCTGGAGCTTTAATTTTATCCGTCCGCTGTATTTAGGCAGCAATATCCGTCCGCTGTATTTAGGCAGCAACCAACTGTTTCCGCACAGTTTTTTAATTTTCCTTCTCCGGAAGAGCCTCAGCTCCAGGGTCATGAGTAGCTTCCCACGGTCCCCCAGAACTGCAGCCAGTCATCCAGCTCCAGCACTGCTGCAGTCAGCCAGCCCCCCAGCTCTCGCTCCAGCTCCGGAAATGGAGCTCGCTTGTGGGCGCTACCTGTCTGCGTCACCCTCTGGAGGGTGTCGCCCAGCGTCAGCTCCTACGGCCTTCGAGCTGCGGACTCCACCTCGGCCCTTCGACCCTAGGGCTCCGCGTTGGCTCACTCCTCCCTCGTCTTCATCGTGGGCCGTCCGCCCACCAGCTCCGCCAGGCTCCCTCATTCCTCCGGCTCCACCTTGGTCAGTCGTCGCCCTTCCTTCGCCTCTGGACTTCACTCTTCCGGCTGCACCTCATCGCACCGTCCTACCGGCAGCGTTGAGCTCCTCCATCCCTCCAGCTACGCCTTGGTCCTCTGTCGCTCTGGCTACGCCGCGGGCTTCCGGAACCCCGCCGTCGCCTTGCTCGGGTGAGCCGCCTGCTTCGCCCGGCCCTCAGAAACCTCGGCGTCACCTTCGCCCTTTGGCTCTCCGTCACTTCCGTGGGCTCCACCACCATCAGCGGCGTCTCCCTCGGTCGGCCCCCTGGAGTCAGCAGCCACTCCTCCTCCATGGTTCCTCCCTTCCTCGACTCCGCCCGGGGCCGTCCTTCTGGCTGTGTCCTGGGTCCTCCTGCTCCGGTTCCCTTCCTGTGTCTCCCTCAGACTCCTCCCTTGTACCCTCCCCTTCTACCCTCCATTTTGTTGTTTCCCGTTGACGCGCCTTCAAAAAGGGGGGGGGTACTGTCAGTGTTTGTCCGCGTCATCGTTTGTTGTTGTCACGTGCCTTTGTCTTCCTCCCGCCACCGTCAATGTTAATCTGTTCCACCTGTGTTCATCCCTTGTGTCTCTTTAGCTTAATCATTCCTTCATCCATATATACCCTTTCGTCTGTGTCCATTGTTGTGCGGTATTTTGGTTCATTTGATTCGTGTGGTTGTCTCGTCCTGTCTTCCCGCATCCAGTATCTGTTCCCCATAAGTGTTTAATAAACCCGTTTTGTAATGTTTCTCCTTCTCCATCTCGTTCTGTCACCATCCGCCACTATGGCGTTACAATGTCCAAAAGAGGTAGGTCAGAGAGCCTTCAGTTGACTTACACTGGTCACATAGAAAAAATGGTGGGAAAAATTCTATGCAATTTAGATTTTGAGTAGTTCAGTCTATGCATTACTTTAAATTGAATTAATTGATGCCTGGAATTAATAGAGCAAAACCGAATCTTACTGATGCTTTCCTC
The DNA here is from genome assembly GCA_903798125.1 of Danio choprae. NCBI lineage: Eukaryota > Metazoa > Chordata > Actinopteri > Cypriniformes > Danionidae > Danio > Danio choprae. The sequence continues at coordinate 338,877 of CAIGQW010052810.1, forward strand.
CCATGTATCAGTGTCAATCTGTATGCCCAGTTTAAGTATTTTTTACTTAAGTTTAAGTTTATCTAAAAGGTCCTCATTGGACTCAAGTTTTAAAATAATTAAAATAGTCTATTTTAGTTTATAATAGTTTATATTGCCTATACATTGAGATTTATATGGATTTTAATTTGTTTTGCATCAAGTAATTAAATTACTTATTGAGTAATACTTTTCAGACAAAGTAATTATATCCTACAATTTTAATGATGTAATTAGTAATTATTTACTGTTTTGAAGTATCTTAATAACTCAACACTGCATTTAATGTTAGTCAGTTGTAACAACTACTATGAAAGTCTCAAAAAAGAGACTTGTAAAGTTGTAGCTTATACACTGGAGTCTTATCAGTCTATGTAATAACTGAATATTGTTTACAACATTTTTACCAGTAATCTGCAGCCACGGGCAAATACTCTAGAGAGACATCTGGTTTGCAAACGAATAACTCTTTTAATAGGTTCTTCCTAGAAAACTTGATGGACCAGTTTACCAAAACAAACTGAACTGGTTTATGTAAAAAAAGTGAGCTCATGGAGACTATTCTCTTGCAAAACATCTACATTTCACAATATTTTTCTGCGCTTTAATAATTAAGTAAAGTCATTGTATGCAGTGTAAAAAATGCTGGCTTCCACATGATTCCTTCATCATATTGTCCCAACACAAATCGATTATTCATTTATTCATTCATTTTCTTTTTAGGCTTAGTCCCTTTATTCATCAGGGGTCACTACAGTGAAATGAACCGCCAACTTATCCAGCATATGTTTTACGCAATGTATGCCCTTCCAGCTGCAACCCATCACTGGGAAACATCCATACACACCCATTCACACACATACACTACAGACAATTTAGCTTACCCAATTCATCTATACGACATGTTTTTGGACTTGTGGGGGAACCTGGAGGAAACCCACGTGAACTCAGGGAGAACATGCAAACTCCACACAGAAATGCCAACTGACCGAACCAGCGACCTTCTTGTTGTGAGGCGATTGTGCTATCCACTGCGCCACCACATCGCAACCAAATCGATTAAGTTAACTTAATTATTTTTAAACAAATTTAAGTGTATTGAACACAGAACTATTAAGTTAACAGAAGTCGTTGGGTAAACTTAGAGCGCAGTGATAATTCTTTTACAATCTCATTTGCTGATATAATAAAAGAAAAACTCCACGATGGTGTTTTCAAGACTTTTAGAAAATTGTGTAAGACCTGATAAGAGAGCCAGATAAGAGAACTACGTCAAATTTACTGCCCTGGTCATAGAAGCAGCATAACAACGGCCTCACACAAGCCATAATTTAATTCGTTTTTTGTAATTTGATGCAAAGATGATCTAATACATACATAAAAAATCTAAACATTAAAAACTTTCAAGGGTTTAAGATGCTGATGATTGTTAAACGCGTCATAACAGTCTTGTGAAAAGGGTCCATTGTGTTGGTTCAGCTCTTTGTAAACAAGTAGTTTGAACAAGCAGCAAAACTCATTTTTTTGAGTGTTTCAAACCGCAATTAAACAGTGAATTGCTTATTTAAACTCGAAACGAACTGTCAGACAGAAGTCATTAATTTTTACAATTCTGACAAAAACTAGTACCATGTAGCCCACTTTGACAACAGTTTGTTCTGAATGAATTACAGCTGGTCTGACCCTTTGGAAACACCACTAGGAAGTCATCAAACCTTTTGTGTGCGTTTGACAAGTTCAGGGAAAGAAATCAATCCTTTCCCTGCTTCGATGAAGGACACCATCTTTATTGGGGACAAAAGCATATTTCAAGCAAGTCAAAAACAATCGAACCCCACAGCTAGGTAAAACAAAGAATTGCATTTTCATTTCATCGTGAAGCAGTTTGTTGTCAGCGACTCAGATGTAATGCCCAACCTTTAGAAAGACATGAATCACAGAACTCAGAATTTCCCAAAGAGCAAATGTCAAAGCCCACTGTAATTCAGACTTGGCTCATTTATGCGACACAGTGTTCTGTCAGTCTCTAATACCGAGAAGCTTTTCGTTCCGCAGCTTGTTACTGGATCCTGCAAATGCTCACACGAGTCATGCAACCATATACTTCCTCACTAAGTTCCTTTTTAGCAAAAGATATTAAAATCGCCTTGAATGTGCATGGAAAATGGACTGTTACCTGTCAATCACTTTTTAGTATTTTCAGAGAGATTCCTTTCAAGCAGACTGCGTTCAGCTGCCTAATTTTGTAAGCAACTTCTGTTCTAGAACGTCGGAGAAAGGTTAAATGGGGCATGATTGGATAAGCTGGTTCATGTTTAATTCCAGCTTTATTTTTATGGTAATCCAATGCATGCCGAAGCAGTTTAGGATTCTTCGCTATTGACATGCTAATGCTGCGCTAACATATATGTGTCCACGTGTTTACATGAATGTTTGTGCACTGCCTTGCCTTTTTCCAGTCTAACTAAAAATTTATAAGGCTAAGAAAGTTTATTTTGAACTTCTGTCATCAGAAAATACAGTTTTGTTTTGTTTTTTACAGAAAAAGCTCAACTAAAATTAAATCCATAAAGAAACTAAAACAAACAGCAACAAAAAATCTGTAAAAAAGTTTTAAAAATAGCTTCAGGTTGGTACAGAGCAAATGTTCCAATGCATTAGATTAAAAATTAAATATCGATTTTATGGTAATCTAACGCGAAGCAGTTCAGGATTCTTTGCTATTGACATGCTAATGTTTCGCTAACATTTATGTGCACATTTTCTTGCCTTTGTTAAGTCTAACGAAAACATTTATAATGCTAAAAAAGTTTGGTTTTTACTTTCTGTCTTCAAAGAATCGCAAATGTGTTTCTGCAAAACAAGCAGCATGACTCTTTTCAACACTTCCGAATGGCATATCAGGTATAACTGACAAAAACTAAAGCAATCTACATGAAAAAAAAAGTGTAAAATAATTGTTAAAAAAATTATTTAAATATTCATTCATTCATTCATTTTATTTTCGGCTTAGTCCCTTTATTAATCTGGGGTCGCCACAGCGGAATGAACCACCAACTTATCCAGCATATGTTTCACGCAGCGGATGCCCTTCCAGCCGCAACCCATCACTGGGAAACATCCATACACACTCATTCACACACATACACTATGGACAATTTAGCTTACCCAATTCACCTATAGCGCATGTCTTTGGACTTGTGGGGGAAACCGGAGCACCCTGAGGAAACCCACGCGAACACGGGCAGAACATGCAAACTCCACACAGAAATGCCAACTGACCCAGCCGAGGCTCGAAACAGCGACCTTCTTGCTGTGAGGTGATTGTGCTACTCAGTGCGCCACCGCGTCGCCATTGATTTAAATAAATTTTTAAAATAAAATAATGTATAAAAATGTATAAAAACAGATTTTGTCAAAGCAGTTTGGGATTCTTTGCTATTGATGAGCTAATGCTTCGCTAACACGTGGCCATTTTTCTAACATGTGGTCAGTCTTTTACAATGCTACAAAAGTTTATTTTGTACTATCAATCATCAAGCAATCCAAAAAACATTTACACTATGAGTGAACGACTCCCGGCGACCTCCGTCTATGCGAGCGACGGCGACCATTGGCGACCAGGTGAGCGTGTCTAGCGACGTGACAAAGTTGAGAATCCTGAAACTATGCAAATGAGGAGCAACTTTCTTGAACAACAGCCAGTAGGAGCACCAGTAGAGCTCATGTGATCCTCTCTTAGCTTGTTAAGAGGCCACTGATATTCTCCATGCTGTAGACCTGCACACCAATGCATTTGCAGCAGGTCGCCACCCAGAGCGACTGGCAGCTACAAAGTTGCTACTAGCGTGAATGAGGCATTAAGTAACGCGAGTTACACAATAATATTGCTTTTCGCTTTTCAAAAGTAATAATATTTGAGTTACTATTTACAAATGTAACGTGAGTTACTTTTTAGTTTGGTTAATTCACTTTTAAAAAATACATTGCTGAACTAAAATGATTGTAGTCACATTGAATCTCACACGCAATGAGAAAATGCAGGAAACACACAATGAGAGAATGCAGGAACCACGCAATGAGAGAATGCAGGAACCAC
>CAIGQW010052810.1:363264-376809 GCA_903798125.1 Danio choprae
TATTATTATTATTATTATTATTATTATTATTATTATTATTATTATTAACCAACCTTTTTAAAAGTAAGATCAGGTAAAAATTGTTCTATAAAAATGTAAACTGCTCTTTCATTTTCTTTAGCAAAACTATGAATACTTTAGCACTTCTGCAATGTAGTCAGATGGTTTATCATCGTTAATAATGCTATATGTTCTCACTTACGGTGACACAGTATGTGACTAATTATGAAAACGGAGCACTCATCCGTGAACATTATATAATGTCATGCTAAGACTACATATTACTTTCCAACTAAGCTCTCACTAATATAGGATTATTTCAAAAAAGGATTCTTTCTTTCAGAAACGATCTCTCGAATCTGCTGCCAGATCTCAAACCTGCTCCCACAATGAGTAGTTAGAATTTACCTTAATAGGAGGAAGACAACAAAAACACCTTGTAATGACGGTTTACAAGATTATCTTTCTGGACTGAACAAAACGTACCTTAAGTACTGATCACAGACCTGTTTGACCTTTATAGCACAATCCATTAAGATTAGAGGAACATAATGTAAGTGATTAAGGTCTGATCCTGGATCAGCACATTAAGATATGCCAAAGCTAAACATCTTACTTGCAGGAGGGTGACCAACAGCACAAGAACCCCAATAGTGTTCATCATTCCACCATAGTAAGAGACGAGAGCATCCCGGCAGCCTCGTTTCCAGATGTTTAGGTCTTCGGTGTAGTGGTCATAGCTGTAGTGAGCTGAGTTGTTGGTTATTTGCTGTTGGATGCAGGGTCGTGGTGAACTAGGATTGCAGCAGCTAAAGGGAACGCCATCCATTAGGTATTTGCCATCCACATTGCTGCTGATTCGGCTGAAGGCAAAAAAAGAAGTTGTTTATGGCTATGACACCAGCAGCACTCAGACTCTTTTACAAATTCTGTATTTTTAATTTACACTACATTTAGAATGATCTGAAATGACTTCAGAAACTATGAAACACTCTTTTATATAAAGGCATAGATCATATGCCTTAGGTAGGTAGCCATTGACTTATGTATAATTTTTTTCAACAATGGAAGTCAGTGGCTACCAGTAACCAACATTGTTCAAAACATTTACTTGAGGTGAGTTACTGTTGAGTACATTTTTTAATTTTTCTGTGAACTATCCCTTTAAGGCTAAAAACTTCAACACCTATTCCAAGCCAGTCTACCAGGTATTCATCTGATTGAAAGGGACAGTAAGCTCTGAGGACAAGAAAATGTGATCCAAGAAGATTAGAGACTAAACCTAAACTGACTAACATGCCTGATACCACTTACACTGCAAATTGACCCCTGCAAATCACCCAATGTCCACCCTCACTTGCCACACAACAGCCATTACGTCTTAAAAATAAGGGTGCCAGCAAAAACCCACATCTGTGATGCCACAGAAGAAACTTTGAAGAACCATTTTGTTTATATAGTGAAGAACATTCATCCACTATAAAGAACCGTTTATGGTTCTTCATGGAATCATTGATGCCCATAAAGTTTCTTTATTTTTTTTATTCTAAAAACATTCACAAGAAACAGTTTTGGAGCAATAAAAAGAGCCTCAAATCTTTGGTTATCTAAATGACCAAACTATTTCTAAACAATAAAAAGCAAAAAGACACTCACTCCTTGACTTCTTTGGCGCTGAAGTCCAGGTAACGGTTGCTCACCCACTGGATCTCGAACCAGTCTTTGTAGTTGTTGTTGCCACAGCATCGGAACTCCATCTGCATGAGATCCAGAGTCCTCTTCATGTAGCAGCGCCCGGGTGTATCGGTGTCCTTGTAGTACTTCATCCCATTTTTCAGGCCCTCGGCAAGTGTAAATTCTAGAGGAATGCGCATGGCGAAACACAGAGCCGCAGTGATAATGAGGAGAAAGTTGAAGACCAAACAACAAATGAGAAAGGGCGTCATAATAGACTTCCATTTCGCATACTTGGTGGAGTCGAGCGAGTCGTAGCAGACTTTGCCGCCAAAGGCATTGAGACAACATGCCAAAAGACCCACGCCGATTAGAATGTTGGGTACAAAATGGCTTTCGTTGTTGTCCATAAGTTCACTTCTCTTGCGGAGTTCGATTTTAAAGAAAAGGCCCATGCTGAAGACCAGCACTCCTGCCATTACGGAAAACCAGTACATGAGCCATAGCATCTGGGCAAGCTTTACCCTTTTCTTCAGGTCAAACTTTACCTTCATGAGAGCCATGTTGAACAACTGGTTAAAGTCCAAAGAAAGAAGAAACAAGTCTTTTCAGAGTTTGATGATCTCCACAGAGTTGGCTTACAAAAGTCGAAGGCTGAAAGCACGTTCAAGGCTCGATGTGTAATCCATTCCAGTAAATCAAGAACTTGTTAGCAACATTCATGATCGCATCCATAATAGATTCTTCTAAAGGTGAACGCCAGTGTGAAACATTATCTTAAAAATGGATTTTCATCTACGGCGATTAAAAGCACAAGTGTCTCAGGTACTGACGCAAATAGTGGTGTCCCTCTATCTGCAATGGGAGGACAAAAGCCAAGGATCCAAATGATTAAACACAAAGTTACTGTACGTCATCCTAAACCCAGCTAATCACCCTCATCCCATTTACAGAAATCCCTGGCCAGCAGATGAGCCTATCTGTAAAGCTGCTGCCGTGGCATGTGATTGGCTTGATTGGTCACATGGTGTGGCTGGTATAACTGAAGAGACATCAAAAACCAAGAGGCAATGACTTAAGACCACTACACTTCCACTTCAAGGGTCCTTGAGTTCATCTCGACAGTGAATGAAAGGATCTCTAAATATATTCTCAAGGTTAAAGTATTCTGGGAATAATAATAAATTGCGATCATTTTAGGAAAACGTTAAAAAAATACACAAATGCCAATCATATAATGTTCATGCCATAGCAATAGTCTGTAGCTCATAAAGTTTCACAGTTATTGACATAAGACGAGGAGAAGCTTAATTTCTTTCTGTCAAAAAAAGAGAAAAAACAAACAGTGAAGTAGAGTGTGGAGGCTTTATTCATATTATATTATATATTCACGTGTACTGCAGCGTCAATGTAAAAATTAACAAGATAAAAACTAAATTATGAAAATATTTCTAATTTAATTTTTACAGCAACAAAGAAAATCATATTGATCTAATTACATTTACAAACAAAATACAACCAAAATCTGCTATATGTTTTATAAAAAGCTACTTTTTGTATAATTGCAATAAAGTATTAACTGTTTTAATTTTGAACGCATTATTTTTTTAATTACACAAATTAACCACCAACATAGAAGTACGTCTATAAAAAATTTAGCCTAAGATTAACTGTTCATTCATTTTCTTTTCGGCTTAGTCCCTTTATTAATCTGGGGTCGCCACAGCAGAATGAACCGCCAACTTATCCAGCATATGTTTTACGCAGCGGATGCCCTTCCAGCTGCAACCCATCACTGGGAAACATCCATACACACTACGGACAATTTAGCTTACCCAATTCACCTATATCGCATGTCTTTGGACTGTGGGGGAACCAGAGCACCCGGAGGAAACCCACACCAAACCAGGGAAAACATGCAAACTCCACACAGAAATGAGGCGATTGTGCTACCCACTGCGCCACTGTGAGGCCCAAGATTAACTGTTGATTTTCATAATTTATTAGCAAAAACGTTTACACCAATTTTTTTTGAGAGCATGAATAAATGTCAGGTCAACAGTGGCACTGAACAAACAGTTCACCCAGAGATTAAAATATTAGCCCCTATGCAAGTCTAAATTTCAGGGGAAACAAAGTCGATTACTGAATTTTAGTTGGGTGAATGATCCTTTTAACAATATTAGCAAATACAGACTTGGCAAGTGAACCACAAATTAAAAAAAAGACAAAATGTTGTGAAATATTACTTTTAAATTAAATTAATCTTTATTTCTATAGCGCTTTTACAATGTAGATTGTGTCAGAGCAGCTTAACATAGATTATAGTGAATTGAAACTGCGTCAGTCCAGTTTTCAGAGTTTGAGTTCAGTTCAGTGTGGTTAAATTTTCCCTGCTGAAAGTCCAAACACTGAAGAGCAAATCCATCGATGCGCAGCTCCACAAGTCCCGAATCATGCAAGTCATCGGCAACAGCGTCGAGGAACAAACTTCACCAATTGACGAAAATGAAGCCTCACTGAGCACAATAACATAATACCATCATGATTGTTCAGAATAAGATGATGTTACCACTTTATTAATATGACTGAAGAATGTTTTAACAAATTTATGGTGTTTCAGAGTTTCAACTTTATAATTATCATTATTTGTTCAGCTTTTTTGTATACAATGAAAGCCTGGTGTCCACAGACCACACATGAAGTTATTTCAAAATAATGTTGCTGACCACACTGTTTTTGTGGCCACTGACTTACATTGTGTATCCAAAAACAAAGATAGGTTCACAGAACAAATAATAATAATCAGTATAATAAAAAGTTCTGAAACAACATAAATGTGTGAAAACATTAAGATAGTATGTGGGTAAATTGTGATATAATCGTGTAATAAGGGATAGTTCGGCAAATAAATGACAATTTTCACACCATTTACTCACACTTAGGTGATTCTAAACTTTTAAGTTCTTTCTTCTGTTGAATGAAAAAACAGATATTGTGAGGAATGTTGGAAAACAGCTGCTATTGACATCCATAGGAACAAAATATACAATAGAAATCAATGTCTGCTGCCTTCTAACATTTTTCAAAATATCTTCTTTTGTGTTCAACAGAGAAAAGCCACTCAAACAGTTCTGGAACAAGTGGAGAATGAGTAAATGATGAGAGAATTTTCATTTTTAGGTGAACGGTCCCTTTAAATGCATACTAACATGACCTGACCACAGATGAGAACCACAAATAAACAAATGTGATCAAATCAGTGTTTGAATTTATTATATTATTATACAGCATCCGGTTAATTTATGATCACTGTAAATGAGAAACTCCTGCACATGCTTTGTTTGCGGCATCTCAGTATTGGTGCATTAACCAATCACAGTGCATACAATCTCATCATGACTGCTCAGCTGCCGTTCCCACAAAATCCCAATTACATATTCTCTCAGTCTCAGGAATGACAGTCCAGTTGGGTGATGGTGTCCCAGTGGCGAGCCAATTGAAATCATCCACCTCTCTCCAGTTATTCCTATCAGGACTCAGTCCGGCTACTTTGAAATGATCACGAATGCCTGGATAAGTCCATGTGAATGGGGCAAAGCTGAGCCCGTGACAGTCCTCTATAATAGCCCGGCTGGTCACATGCAGATATACCCGAGTGGCGGTGGTGTTATGGGTGCGCAGCTGCTGACAGGGGAACACTAAAGTGCAGTCAGTGCACTGGTCCACAAACACAGAGCTGGACACCGGCCCGCACAGGATCTCACAGCTGCGGACGTTCTTGATGTGCAAGGTGCTCGGACAGCCATAAAGTCTGACTTTACAGTTGGTCAGGTGAGACAGCAAAACATCTCGCTGCTGGATCTCCTCGGCTTGCTTGACTAAGACTTGATTGTCAACATTGGAGAATCCACATTGATCTGCAGGGATGGCAGCATCCACCACTACCCTGCCAACTGAACCTGACGCAGGCTTATCTGGTGTTTGTTGCTGAATGGGTGTAGGCTGCTGCTGCTGCTTACTCGTGTTTCTGGATCTAAAAGCGAATTTCTTTTTAGGCAGAACTTCCTCTCTTTTGTCAGAAATGGAGCTTTGGAGTTTCTGCAGAGATTCCTGTGCTTGTCGTATTTCATATTGGGTTAGAAACATCACACTGTCGTTGAGGAACTTCTGGAGCTGTTGAAACTTCACCGTCGCCTCCTCCAGTGTTTTTGCGGCTTTTTCGCGGTCGTTGCAGCTGGATATCATCTCCTCAAGTTGTGTTTTCTCGGCGTTGAAAGTGGATGTAAAGAAGTCGCTCTTTTCTTCAATCACGGTCTGGCTTTGCTTGGCGTTTCTCCGGCGATCCGCCTCTTCCAGCCTCGCTTGATCTCTTCGCAACACGCTTTCGGGAACTTTGACAGCTGTGTTTGTTTCTCCATCATCCTTCGCCACATTCACTTCAACTCCCAATGCAGCCATGATGCTTCTCAAAGCGGGCGTGGTGAACGCACGCTGTCACGTGATGATTCGTCTGAGTGTGCTCGTTGATGATTGGATTAGGATTCGTTCCGTTAGTAACGCGGACTTCTATTGGCGCTTTAAATGTTCACGTTCACAATAAACCGGATGACTTTCTTTTTTAGAAGAAAATGTGTATTACTGTGTTTCCTACAGCATTCATGCAAACCTTTCTTCTGCCTTTATTTGATTAGTCATGTTATAAAAAATATTTCTAGGAGATGTGTTATCCATAATATAAAACGTTAATGAAGCTTTCAGCATACATATATTAATGTAAATATTGGTTTCACATTTGTAAAAGTACCTGAATGGTTATGATTTATATTATTATTATTTCTCTCTTGAAATCCATTAGCATGTATATTCTGTATTTTGGTATATCGTCAATTGTAAGGGCAACAAAAAAACAATATAACAGGATTTTTATACCTTTTGTGGTCAATTTCATTCCCTTTTAATTAAGTGCTAACTAGTTTAGGTACTCATCAAATTAATTTTCGTATATTACGTTTAATCTTTAGTCACTTAAATTAACTTTTCAATTTGCTATTCATAGTTTTGAAATAATGTTATGGTTCCCAGTAGGCTTGTAAGCACATTTAGGTTTATTTTAGTTTTCAGTGTATGCTTTGCATTTACACCGACCGCCTTGCTGTTGAATATATATTTTCTTATCAAAATATCAGCATGATGCAGTAAACCGTTTGCTATATTTGCCCCTGGTTCACGCTTGAGGCTGATGTGTGATCTCGGGACACATAAAGGTGTGGTCGATGAGGATTCTCCGCCCCCTGTCGATTGTCACAAACACAATTTTTATTCAGTTATTCATGTCAGGCATTAGAGGTGATTAATGAAAACAACAGCTTTAACTTGTGAATTTGGCAAAAGTGACAGTGGAAGCCGCCTCAGTAGCAAACAAACCGTTTAGGAAAACCCTATTCTTTGAAGTAAAGAGCCCTATGCTGTGTAGTGCACTATGTAGTGATGCTGCCTTCTGCTGGAGCCGCACTGCTCCACCGGCCCGTGCAGAGATGGCGAGGAAACCCCGTGGACACGGCACTGCTTTTTCATGACGGTGAGTTTCCCCTTTGAGTGTATTATAATTTTGTGATAAAATTTTCAAGGAAAAAACACACACAACCTCCTTCCTCCCCTTCCTTCGGGGAGGGAAGAGCAAGCGTGGAGAGAGAAAAATCTATCTGAGACTGAGCAGCAAGGACAGTGAGGGAAAAATATATGAGTGGGAGAGGGAGAAAGAAGAAGAAGGAGGAGGAGGAGGAGGAGGGGGAGCAAATTAAAAGTTGCCAAATGGAGATATTGGGTTTCAAGAGGAGTGAGACAGGAGTAAGGGTTTGCCTCTTTTTCAAGTCGTCTTTGTGTGATGCAAATTCAAATAAATATTTATGCCTCGCCAACGATTTGTTCTGCGTTCGGTTTTTGCTCGACGATTTCAGCCGTTTCTTAATAGGTGGGGGGAACAACGTACACACACCGCCCAGAAGGCCATCAACAACTCGGAGTGTGAAGAATGCTTGAGGCTCGTCTGATGATGATGATGATGATCCGCTTTTACTCCTTCAAAAAAAAACTAAAGACATCCGTTCCTGTATTAAGCGAGCCGTCCGTCCGGATCCGAAAACGCGTTTCCTCCGTGCCGCGCTCCTCTCGGCTGTCACAGCTGCGCTAATAATTACGCTTGTAGACGACAATTTTCGAGCCGAGCGATAAAACGAGCTTCTCCAGCCTCCGTCTATTTATGGACAAAGTCCCTGTGTGTTTCTAGCTGTTACTTTCAGCGAGATTAAGGCGGGTTTTGTGCGTCCTGCCCTTGCGCCATGGAGAGCCTGTTTAGTCCTTCCTGCCACCCTGTTTGACTAGTGAATTAGTAAAAAAATGCGTCGCCTTGCTTCGACAGGGTTTTAACGTTACTCTGTATTTTGAGGGGTTGCTGGTTTTCTACGTGTCTCTTTCCGCCCCTTTGACTTAACAAAGAGGATAGATAATTTTTTTTTCTGGTGTAAGAGAGGAAGAAAAAAAAATGATTCATCTCCTCCCTCATTTGGCTTGCTATGTTGACCACAGCCGAATGCGTGTTATATCTCAGATCTTCTGTTCATACTTTGGTTAATCGAAACCCGCGTTTGCATGCAAAATGGGATTTTTAATAATATTTTAAAGTTGTTTATTAAGGACGCGTAAAAAGGCCCAAATAACCTGTCACATTTTTTTCTTTCATTAAACGGATACTGCGAGGTTAAACCTGATGGATGTTTATCATTTAGCTGTAAACAGCACGTATATAATATCCTAATATTATATGTAACGTATATGTATTGCCTAATGTTGTATTAATTCGTATAACTTATAATCTTTAGACTGATCTTTTTTTAGCTGATCGAGCCGTTTTTATTTTACTCTGTCATGTATATTACGCGTTTTTCTCGTGTATGTGCTGCGTAATAACGAAATAAATTTTAAAATACGCAATTTTTGTATTTCTGGATATTCATTATCCTTTTTAACGACACACGTCGTTAAAAGAGCGAAAATGACTGTCAATCAAATGCTATTCAAACATGAAGTCCCTTTGGGGGAAACACACAACCCATTTCGTTCCCTCACTTGCCTTAGTCGAAATATGTTATAAAACATTAACAGCTTGTCAAGAGAACAATCAAACTGGCCAAACATGTTTCACCCATCCCCCCACGACGAGTCCTCCTTGTCACATTTCCAAACAAGTTGGTCACATTTCTATTGTAAAAAAATATGAATTGAAATTACAGTAGAGACACATTTTAACACTGCACAAGATCTCCGCGTCACAACGCCCTTTGTCTACTGTAGCGAGCAGTGGCGCAGTTTTCAATCACCAGCCGCCATTTTAAAGTCTCTATAGGCTACGGACAGTATCTGCAGCCAAGCGTGAAGACGCTCTGTCACACAAATTAATTCTGCATTCTTAAACATACACATCATATTCGTGTATTCAATGTATCTTACAGTACAGTTTTAGTGTACTTAAGCACTAAAATAAGTTTACTGATTTATTAGAATTAGGATTTGTATTTAATGCAAAGTCCTTTATGACTATTTTTATTTTGTGTGTGTGTGTGTATTATTTTATGAAAATAAAATAATAAAGGCGTAGGCTGCTACATTATACACAATTAATTCAAATTTTTGATATTTCATTTCAGTTTGTGCATCGCTGGCATCGAAATATGTTTAAAGCCTGACACAGAGGCCTGTGACAGCAGAGAACAGTTAGTCTATGAATATATCAAATACTTTTTGCCATTTAATGTTATGCAAGAGCTCTCCTTACAATCCCTGAGAAAGTTCATTAACACACTGGCTTATATTGTTGATTATAATGTCTGTATTTTGTATAGAGTGCAATGCACACTACATTTGTTGGATGCTTCAGGAGTATTTAGTGACCAATAATTATAACTATAGCCAAATGTCAGGGTATTTGTGTCCATTTTAATGTTATTACTATGTCACAGGTGTCATGGATGATGAAGATGACCGCCGTCTTCTGGATTTTATAGGGTAGGGGACTTTGATGGTTCTTTTAAAAAAGCTACACACCGTTTAGATTTACCAATCAAACATTCAAATGTGTTTAATGAACTGTTTTATTTTAACAGAGATGTGCAAGCATTGAATGAGTATCTTCATGGTTCAAATAGTAAATCTGTAAGTATGCTTACACACTACATTTGAGTGCTATACATAATTTAAACGTTATTGATAACTTTCTTTGAAATTCGAACAGATTGGAGAAGATGATGTGACAAATGCAACTTTTGGTTCGGCCAGCTCATTCTTTACCAGTGACACTGTGAGTATAACCTATACTCTACAGTACTACAGGGTTGTCCAAGTCAATTGCTGGAGGGCCGGAGCCCTGCAGAGTTTAGTTCCAGCCCTGCTTCAACACACATATCTAGGTATCAAACAAGCCTAAAGAACTCAATTAGTTTGATCAAGTGTGTTTAATTAGGGTTGGAAATAAACTGTGCAGAGCTGCGGCCCTCCAGGAACTGGCTTTGACACCTGTGCTCTACTATAATGTGCCAGTTAACATGGACACTACATTTGCCATACGTCTGTACAGCTATTTTGTCAATAGGAAAATACCTTCATAGTTAAACTCACATTTAAATTAAAACCGGCAAAAAAAAAATTGATATAAAATTATATTTTGTATGCTCAAACCTAAAAAGTGCATATTTCAGTTTGATATAGCGAATGCATTTGCAAGCCCAGTCAAATACACTTTTTTTTTCATTTGATAGCTTGGCGGTCAACATATTCATGCTTGAACATTTGATAATTGTCCAGGCGTTATTTTTATCCAAGTATTACCAGGCTACACATGCAATGCATGCATGTGTTGATAACATGAACTGATTTAATTTTACATGTATATTTTACATGTTCCCTATTCTACATTTAAAAAAAAAACCTTAACTCAGCTTAAATGTTTGAATGGTAATCATCATTCATTAAAATATGAGTGAGTCTAGATTTGGTTTCATTTTCAGGTTGGCTCCAGTGAAGGACTCAAAGATGGCCACAATCATTTGGGAGAGTTTGGGGAGGCTGGTGATGCTGAGCTTCAGCTCTCAAGCAGCCTTCCGTTCATCGAGGATGATCTGGACAGTGAAACATCAGCAGATGGAGTCGATCTTGGTGGCGAGGACCAACCCTTCGACATCCTCCAGAAGTCATTGCTGGAAGCAGATATCACAGAGCAGACATTGGCTCAAGAAGCCCTTCTGGACTCCCAGCCATCTCTCATTCCCACAGCTACCGCCTTCCCTCAGCAGCTGGTCTCTGGAGGGTTTGCAGGGGTTGCGGGTCCTGGTGTGGTGGCACCATTGGCACAACCTCAGGCTTTTATCCAACAGGTTCCTCAACTACCCTTGCCAAATAGCCCCGCTGGACACATCCAGGTAGTGGGATCCTTCAATGGCAGTGCCTCCTCTATGATGACTATCAACAGTTTGGAACAGCCTCAGATCTTGTTGAGGCAGAGTGGAAATGTAGTGACAAACAACAGCGGGCAGGGTACTATGTTTGCGCCTTCCACAGCTAATCAGGTGTCAATGTCCTTCAATAAAGGGACGATACCAGTTCAGAATATTATCATACAGAGAGGCCCTACGCAACAGACATTGGTCAGACCCATTCAGCCCAAACCCTTACAGACAGGGGGACAAACTGTATACAATATCAGCAACATAGGGATTCAACCTAGCACTACCACTGCTGGGAATTTAGTCAGTAGCCCGTACACAGCTACTGGCTCTCCTCAGCCTGCTCAGCAGGTGAAAGTGGTCAATTCAGCCAGCAGCATTGTAATGCATTCTCCTCTAGGGCAACAAGCGCAAACACAGTCCCAGTCCAATCTGCCTCAGGGGCAGTTTTTACTCCCCAGTTCAATTTCCCTCACCCCTGGTACGACAGTCCATGGCTTCCAGGCTGTGAATGGCCAGGTGTTACAAGCAAACACTCAAGTGGGCGACCCGTCGTCAATGAGCACTACTACATACTCCATCCTCACCAATCAGAACACAACAGTACAGCTTATTGCTGGGCAGAACTTTTCAGCTGGAGGCCAGTTGATAGTCAATCAAGGTTTGGTCAGTGGCAGTCAAATAGGCCAAGCTTCACCGACTCCTGTTGTGCAGGTGTCTCAAAGGCCTGGTCCTGCGGCCAAAGTTTGGACTTCCAGCGCCTCGCCGAGCCCAACGCCTGTACAGGCAACACAGACTTCAAGCCACCTCACTATGATCAGTTCCGGTGTGCAAGGACCACAGATTTGTCAACAGTTATCTGTGAACCCAGGACAGCATCTTCTTATGCCCGTGGGCCAGAATGCTTCAGCTACTTCTGGGGTTCAGGAGTTTCAAGTCTCTTTAAACCAGGTAATTAAATAGGTTTATTTTATTGCTACTTGTTTGCTTCTAAAAAGTTGTCGTTTAGTCTCATCTAAATTTTACTTCAATTTCTAAGGACACCACAGCACAAAGAGGGCAGACACAATTAGTAAATCTCCTTGGTACCAAAGGTAAGACTCCTATTAAAATATTAAGCTTCCATTAGTAATCATAAGGCCCTGTTTTCACTACATATTAAGGTGTTTTCAGTGATCCAGGATCAGACGCATTAACATGCATCCATCTTTTGTAACCACTTGTGTTCAGAATTGATCAATTTTCTCTTATTTGGTCATGCTCTAAACCATGTCATTCATCTTATGAGCAAGCAGGAAAACATATGAATAAAAATAATATGAATCATTCAATAACTATGATTTCAGTCATAATATGTGCAAGTATAAATTTCTTGTTTGGTTGCAAACCGATCACAAACTTATAAACATTATTGGGCTCTTTACACTGTATATTTGATCTTGCTGTTTATGTGCATCTAAATTTTCTCTTTTGGATCTAAAATGTATTTTTTTCTTTCTTTATTTTGAATCATAGCTGTGAAACCGCTCACTCCTGCCAGTCAGGAATTGCCTCTCACACCGAAGCGACCTGCAACTCAGCAACTTACTAGAGGAGAATTGTGAGTGACCTGACTGTACTTTACACCTATTGATGCATGGACGAAGTGTGTGATTTTTCACGTATCATTAGTAAATAAAATATCAAACACAAGGAGCATGATAAACACCAATACACTTCAAATGATCAGAAAACGTTTACTGAAATAACCTGTTTTACCGGTTCATATGCAAATAAATAACCATTCATCATAAATAAACTGTTTACAAGACTTTATCAAAAGATTGAGATATTTCCTGGTGATGATGTCAAAACGCAAACATCCACCTATCCAGTTAAGAGTACTCCATTAGCTGTGATGTTATATACAGCATTAAAATCCTAGAGTATTCAAAATGTTAGCAGGAAACTTGACTTTTTTGTACATTTTATTTTTTTACTGTATTGTCTTCTACTGTGTCTATTTGTATACGTTTTTTACAACTTCCTTTAAGTAAGTTTTCGATATATTTAGTTGCTCGTCTTCTCACTGTGGTTGGATGCTGTTAAATCTGCTGTGATGCTTTCCTGTCACATATTACACATACACACCATTAAGTGATACAAATGATACTTGTTTTTTACATATGCACACAGCTGAATGTACAGCCTTTAGAGTATGCTCCATTTGATAGTGTGCATTAACACAGATGCTCAATACATGTGCACTAGAAATATATATTCTTGTCCAGTGTCTGCGCTTTGACTCTTAAAATAACAAATGTCTTTTTACTTGTACAAAGTTGATGATAATAATAATAATAATAATAATAATAATAATAATAATAATAATAAT
>CAIGQW010052810.1:376819-397539 GCA_903798125.1 Danio choprae
ATAATAATAATAATAATAATAATAATAATAATAATAATAATAATAATGCATTGTTAGTATAGATGCATGCATGCAAATGTACTTAACGAACTTAACTTCTTTTTTTTTTTTACAGGGTCCTCCAGCAGTTAAGACAGGATCACAGTAGGGTCTTGTCTTCAGATCGGACACCCTTCACTTCATTAAATGATGTCATAGACAGATTACTGCCCTATCATGTTTTCCAAGGCTCACCACCACAAGATGAAGACTTCGCCAAAGGTGCATTTTCAGCATGCCCTTAACATTATTCATCTTTAAATAGTTACTGAATAAATAAGCTATTGGTTTTTACAGTGGATGAGGAGTTTGAGGCAGTTGCAACACAAGTGTTAAGCAGAACGCAGGCCATGGTGAACAAATACAGGCGCTTACTCATGGTGGAGGCAGAGGTATGTTCACAACACAGAATAAAACATGTTATAGTGATTGAAAGGTAATTTCTAAAGTGTCTTTTGCATTAACCAAAACCGCTCACTGGTTAATGCTCTTTCAGAGGTCCAGCCCTTCATCAGAAATGGTGATGATTGACAGGACTTTTAACCAAGAGGAAAGAGGCAACTTGACTCAAGACAAAAGGATGGTGCTAGTGGATCCAGGTAAGGGATGTTTAGATTTGCATTATATCATTAAAAAGACCAGAAACAGGGTTCCAGCGCTTCTTGAAATTACTTGAATTTCAGACAAAATTAGTTAAAAACACAGAAAGTGCTTGAATTTAAAGTTTAATGTTGTTATTTCAACAATTGTACTGTACTGCTTTCAAAAACTGAACGAAAAACCTAAGAAATTCTTAATTTAAAAATCTTAAATTTAAAT
The DNA here is from genome assembly GCA_903798125.1 of Danio choprae. Classification (NCBI taxonomy): domain Eukaryota; kingdom Metazoa; phylum Chordata; class Actinopteri; order Cypriniformes; family Danionidae; genus Danio; species Danio choprae. The sequence goes on from CAIGQW010052810.1 coordinate 377,678, forward strand.
CTTATACAAGAACTATGACAAATAATGCATTATCAATATTTCAGAAACCCCATCTGAATAACACCAGTATTAAATTCAACTAATTGTATTAACGTTTTTTTAACCATGACTGTTTAAAACGGTCTACATTTTTGAAAACCACCCATTTAAAATAAAACATTATCATTACTATGACATTTTAATCAAAATATTAAGTGTGAGCGAAAGGTTAAGTAAAGGAAGGACTTTAATGGCACTATATATGCTGGGGGTGGGAATTGCAAAGGTTAGTGATTAAAAAAGTTGAATTGAATTGAAAGTTGAAAAGAGAATTTGCTGTCCATGAGAGTGGGAATCCTGCAGAAATGTATACAATCATATTATGAGTTACTAATATCTCTGAACAATAAACTAATAGCTGTATGTCCAGATAAGAATATTCATTTTGCCTCTCACAAACACGCACTGGAGAGTTTGCACTATGATGTTGTGTGCTTGCTTGCCTGTGTATTTGTAACATTTCGCCGCATCGTTCTCTCAGATAGCTTCCTGGAAGAGTTCTGCTGCGGCCCTAAACGGAAGATCCCAAGTCCTGAAGTCTTGACCCCAGCCTCACATGAGGCCAAGCCAAGCAAAATGGAAACCTCCCCAAGTCATTCCATAAGTCACACTGGAAGAGATGGGCAGAGTATGAACAGCCACACAGAAGCCACTTATAGGACAGAATCTCAACAGCAAGCAATGGAGGAACCCAGAAGAACTCCAATAAAATGCATCCTGGACCTTAAAAAAAAGACCTCCAACAGCATATTCGGCAGCAAAAGTCAACATGCCCACTACCCTACATCTCCCAACCAATCACAGCAAAGCTCTGCTCAAGGCTACCCTTCGAACCCGGGTCACGAACAGCAGCTTCCTTCAGATCCCGGTCACGTCTCATTGGCTAATTCAGACTCTGTGCTGGAGGCGGCCGTCAACAGCATCTTAGAATGTTAGACTGTGCCATATTTATGTTGGTTCCATGTTCTCATTTCATGCCACGTGTGTGAGCTGATCAGCCGTATGTTGGCATTATCGCAATTTAAAATGCACACTGTGGCTGCGTTGAAGGTAAAACCGATAGTGATACTCTAATACTGTGCCTGTTGAACTAGAGAAGTTTACATGAGAAAGCCTTTTTGACAGTGCTTCACAGGATACACTTGCAATCACAGTGATATACACACACACACGCACACATACAATCAAGCAGTAAGTAAGTGTGATTTTCTAGGAATGTCAAGAGTAGACATTCAATATTTGTAGCTTATCAGACAATATCAGACACTTTGTTCATCATTAGTCAGTCCGCACTTAAGGTTGTAACACTTATGTTGTATCATTGCAGTAGACCAAGTGAGGCACACAAACACACCTGCGCGTTTAATTGTTTTCGAGCATCGATTATGCTCATTTTATTTGGTTTACTTTTGTTTTGCAATTAATTTTGTACCTTACAGGTATGTTACCTCTCCACAGAAACAAAACGCACTTATGTGGGTTTTGTGCAAGGGGAAAGTTAAGTCCTCAGATTGAGGGTACAATGTTACATTGTTTGTCTTTTTTTTGTTTGTTTCGATTCATTTTTATGAATGATGCATTATAATTATTTTGCTGGAGAAATTACGTGCTGTTGTGCACCTTAAGTTAGTGTCGCATGAGTGAGAGTCACGTTTCAACTAAGAATCTAGGGAAAGGAAAAGAAGAGAGAAAGAAATTTAGTTTTAGATCCCAGCAAACAATATTGTGTTTAATAGACATCTAATAGACATCTAAGAATAGCCCAAAACAATAGACAGAGTAGACAGACTTTATAGGTGTAGTCATTCATTTCTCTTTAATAGATGACTAGTCTAGTTTTGGCCTATTCTTAGACGTCTATTAGATTTACACTGACAGCCCAAATTTAGCCTTGTTTTAGCCAAGTCGACCATGTTTAGACGTCTATTAGACATCTTTTAAAATCAAAAAAATGCTTGCTAGGATTAGTTACTTTATGGCAATGTGGTATTTCTTTAATGACAATTAAGCACATTTTAATTAAACACTATTTTTCATTATCAAATTTTTGTTGCTTGTGCAGTTAACCATCATAATCTTGATATCAAATCTTGCTTTAAGTGTTTTTTTTATTTTATTTAGCATGAATCAGAGGCAACAATTACTAGCATTAGAATTAAAGAAATGTTACTACAATCTTTTTTAATGTCATCATATATTGATGCTTTTTTTGTAATTAGAAGTTTGTAAATGTGCTTAATTGTCATGAAAAAATATCTTAGTACAACTGTATCACTCAATTACGCCCTTCTTATTTCTTTCCCTTGATTTTTGGAATTTGTTTGTTTTGTTTTTGTGAGCTTCACCCACATTATTGTTTTTTTTCTCCTGTGCGTTGAGTCCCCTGCTGGTCAGGCTGTAGTCTTGGCAGTCGGTTTGCAGTTTCTGCCTCTAGTGGCAGCTTATATTTGCACATGTGGACCTGATACGGATAGCCATGCTCCTCACAGCTCCTTTCCAGATCAATCCTCTCATATGGTTTAAAACTGGTGAAAGCAGATGTAGTGTCGTCACAACATATCAGGGGTTTCATTTATTATGGGCATCTAATTAGTTACATTAGGAGATGGCTGTTTACTGAGAATAATCTATTTTGGGTAGGAGGAGTATGGGCCCACTTTTTGACAACAATAAAAATATCTAAAGGGAGACAGTCCTTTTTTGTAGATTAGAACACGTATTGATTGTGCCATGGAAATATATGACCAAGACAATGTCAAAAACTGACCAGAGCAGAGAACTTGTGGTGTGTGGGCATTTCCATTAGCATCCATTCCAGAGCCGAAGGGAAGGTTTCCATCTATATATCTCATCTTGTTGTTTAGCATCATTAACACTAAACGCCACCGTCTTTCCCAGCAATTCAACCAAAAATAACAGACATACTCTGTGATCTGAGCTCTAGCGGTCGGTTTTAGGGAGCATTCTTGAAAGACCTTCACTTTCGAAGGGCTTCTTTGCCTTAGGACAGAGCGAGTGAAAACAAGTTGAAATAGTCTATCATTTACTGTTTTTACTGCTTTTTGTTGTGCGAGTGTGGCCTTCAGTTATTGTAATACCCCATGGTAAATGTTGCTTTTATCATTTACTTTTCTGCATTACCCGAAACTTGATTTGTAATGTTTGTATTACGAGAAATAAAAACATGAAACACAAAATATTTATACTTTTTGTAAAGAAAAAGAATGTAAAACAAACAAAAAAAGTTATTTTTTTTTATGTTCAGTATGTGTTCACGTATGTGGTCGGTTCATGATTTGTTGTTTTTGTGAGTGTTCATTACAACAGCAAAGATAAATATTAAAATTTCATTTTGAATACAGCGAATCTTTTGTATTGTCTTGCTTTAAATGAAGCCTAAATACTTAAAAGTAACAATTATACACAGTACTGAATCTCCTTCCTTGAAATGTCTGGAAATTAAAGTCCACATGAACCAGAAGCTGCTACTGTTTTTACTTTTTCATATTCTGACGCAGTTCCTGGAGAAAAGGAATATTAAATGAGAAAACAGTGGGTGTGGCTTGTTTTTTCAACTGCGAGCTGATTGGTTGCAGTAAAGTAGGCATTTCATTCAGAAAGATCGGGCAAGGGGTTTTAGAAGTTATTACAACCTAACAGACACCTCCACCTTCTGTTTGTTGTCAAAACAGTTGGAGGGGCGTGGTTAAGTATGTTAGCCACGCCCAATACCTCAGACAGATGTAATCTCAGGCTGCGTCCGAAATCGCCTACTACTAAGTAGGTACTGCATTTGAATTTAAATGTGCTACTTGACAGTTAGAACATAACGTTCTATACAGTATGAATGAGAGTAGTATGAATGGTACTCGGACATACTACATCCGCCATTTTCGGACTCGGACGTACTACATACTCGGACGTACTACATCACGTGATCCACCAGTGTCAGTTGCGTCAATTCACTTCCATTCATGAATTCTCTCGCAGAGCATCACGGAATAACGTAGCATCCATCGGATGCACACTTCAGAATCTCTCCGGAAGTAGTAGGTCATCCTGGTACTTATCGCATACTTTTTTTAGAATTCTATGAATTCGGACATACCACTCGACTCGCATACTGTTTTTAGCGTACTATTGAAGTACGCGATTTCGGATGTGCAACTGAAAACTAACAGGAAGTGCATTTTTAGCTTTTAATTTTAAATTACATGGGCAAATTATTATTTTTTTCTTAATGACATGCACAAATTGATCACCACAATTCTGGCAATGTGAGCTAACAAAATCATCTGGTTAGTTTTGATTTCATTTGTACTTTAAAGGATTATTACGTTGGCAACAAACGAACCATTTGACATTAAAAACAAATAAGGTAGAAAATATAGCATAATTTATTAGGTCCTCAAGTAGGTCTTCTAAATAGTTAACATTTTCTTTCTACAAATTTAGTTAGTAGAAATTGTCAAATTTACAAATGAGTTCTGGATAATATATATATATATATATATATATATACACACACACATTTGTTTAGTAACATGAAATATACCAAGATAAATCAAGCATAAACTGAGCTTCAAAATAAACCTTTTTCTAGTTAATAAAAAGTACCTTGATACCACAAAACACAGCAAACCTCAAACTGCAGTAAACTATTAGGTCCTAGCATTACAATCTTGACATATAAAATGTTACTCTTACTGTGACCTCAAATCCCTGAATGTAAAACTGCTTCTTCAAAGTGTGGAACAATTATGAAGCCCACAAACATTCCTTAATGGTACTTCCTCCAACGGTCTTTCTCTGTAAAATGAAACAAGGCATTGTAATTATGCATGGCAATGGTTACATGTTTGTTAATGCCATCAATTCAGACCTACTTAGATGTGCATAGTTCCATACATAACACAGGACACAGTATCCAGTCAAAAGCATTGATATTCCTCCAACTCCTCCTCTACGAACATCTATATACTTCCTGTAGTACCACTGCCAACCTGATCACAGAGGAAAAATTTTCAATAAAGTCAAATGAAATGTAATTTTGGATTATGTTGGATAATAAACAAACCTTGCTTAAACATGTTCACAATCTCTCTGGGTGACACAGGAGCTTGGGCGCCAAGCCATAAACCAAGTTCATTTAATCGGACATCTCCAATTTTCCGCTGAACAAGAGGCACTATATGAACAAAGACATGGTTTATAATAAAAAAAATTATTTTTAGCTAATTTAACTTGTGCATGTCTTCTATGTGTAACCACAATGAGAAAATGATAGTGATGCACAAGAAAGAATGAATAATAATAATAGGGGCACATGTAATAATCTGCTGGTTGCAGTTCACTTATTGGCCACCGGTGTCACTACTACCATAGGTTTCTGAATTCTACATACAACTCGTATGAGGCCCTGTCCACACAAACACAGGCATTTTCAAAACCGCACTTTTTTTCTACACAGTTTTGCTGTTTGTCCACATGAAAACGCAATATTGGGTGACAGAAACCGACACTTTCTGAAAACTCCGGTCAGGGTGAAGTTTTTCCTGAAACTCCGGGTACAGTGTGGTCATGTGGATGATACAACAGTTGTTGCTAGATCAGATACGATTGTGGCCAGAAGTTAACAAGAACTATTTATTAAATTACCCAATAAATTGTTTTGTTTTTTTTACGTCTGCCCCTACCCTACCCCTAAACCCAACAGTCACAGTACTGTAAAAAATATTCATTATTGCTATACAGTGTCACAAAAATGATGCTATATTGATGTGCGTATCCACAGCTGTATCCTATCTAGACTTTACCCAATACAACAAGTTTTCACCTCATGACGTCAGTGTGCGCACTGTCTTCACCTCTCTGATTGGCCAACACGACTGGGTTCACACCAAATTCGGATGATGCGAACAAGGCAAAATTACACATATTCGCGGCAAATGCATCACATATTTTGTGTTGTTTGCCCGCAGGACAGTAATCCGCCTTTGTTCTTACTGTTTGCATTGATTTGTATGCAATTTACTTGTGCAAATACTTAATTCCCTGTTTGGTGTGAACCCAACATAAAAGTCTCATTATCGCCGCCTGTTGGTTTGGAGTCCCTTTAACATACATCACAGTATGTTTTTGCGTTTTTATGTGGACAAAGATTTTTTAAAAACAGAAAGCGGGGAAAACTCCGTTTATAAAAATACCCATGTACGTGTGGACATGGCCTGAAGCTAGATTACAATTTAAAATGGCAATAGATACAGTTATGAAATGACTGGAGAAAAGTATGCACACTCTCAAACATCAAAAAGACACCAGTGAGATTGAGTGACGAGCAGTTTACGGAAGTAAAAAAAGGCAAATGTTTCGGTCAATCGTTGACAATTGTCAATGCCAAGCAAACAATCTTTATTTGAGGAGTCACATGATAATTTAGCTCACATGATCAGACTCGACCAGGCAGAGGAGATATTTTTACCTTTTTTTAACCACACCAAAGTGTTCTTGGAGCTTTGTAAAATTACAGTTGAAATTAAATTATTTTATTTACTTTTATGGACTTTGAACATCTCTGAAGGATGAGAGAGCTCTTAAATTTACTCTAAAATATCTTAATTTCGAACGGCACGGAGGCGCAGTGGGTAGCGCTGTCGCCTCACAGCAAGAAGGTTGCTGGTTCGAGTCCCGGCTGGGCCAGTTGGCTTTTCTGTGTGGAGTTTGCATGTTCTCCCCGTGTTCGCGTGGGTTTCCTCCGGGTGCTCCGGTTTCCCCCACAAGTCCAAAGACATGCGCTATAGGCTAATTGGGTAAGCTAAATTGTCCGTAGTGTATGTGTGTGAGTGAGTGTGTATGGATGTTTCCCAGTGATGGGTTGCAGCTGGAAGGGCATCTGCTGCATAAAACATATGCTGGATAAGTTGGCGGTTTAATAAAGGGACTAAGCCGAAAAGAAAATGAATGAATGAATGAATTTCTAACTCAAAGATGAATGATTGTCTCAGGGGACTGGAATGACATGAGTGAGTAATAACTGAATTGAGATTTTTGGGTGAACTAACCCTTTAACATTCACACACAATAGTACAAATAATAGTTATTAAGTTTATTAGATTTCTCTTCTCTCAAAGGCTTTGTCTGTTCATAACTAAACATCACATGACTAATGTAATACCTTTGCATGAGGTGGATGGCCCAGAAAGCTGATCCTTCATCCAAGTATCTTCATTAGAGCAGCAGCCTAAAGGTACTGTGAAGAACTGTATTCTGCTGCAATCAGTCTTTATCTCAGGAGCCCATGATAAACTTCTGACACCTTGGAGTCTTGAGTTAAGATTGTCTTCTGCAGGTTGTCGAAGGGAGGTTTCAGATGAAATAGGTGAGGGTGCAAAGGAAACCTTGGATACTGCTGTGTCAAGCGTCTTTGGTTGTCGCACAGTAGAAATCTCTTTGGTCTCTACAGCAGAATCTTTGGATGTTTTAAGAACAAGATAAGGCACAAACAGATTAAAAGACCTCTTGTAATACACACTGTAACTGATGTGGTCCCACACGGAAGTTTTAGATGTAAAGAATGTAAGAGGTCCTGATATTAGATCAAAATCTTTATTCTGGATGTTTGCACATCTTTCAATCTCCCCCAAGAAATTTACTCTTGTTTTAAGTTTTGGATTTTCATACTCCACACTCCACTCACATGGAAGACTAGAGGTTTTCAAAATGGCTGGCACAGATCCAGCACTATTGACTTTACCCTTGGAGATGGACAGCTGCTCTGATAATTGCGCCATCTTTAGCTTCTTTTTGCCTCTAGTACTTTTTCCATTAGTTTGAGACGTTCCCTGATCTGGTCCTTTGGAGATCTCACAAAAGCTTTTATCTCCTGCATGCTCTGATAATGAGGTTGGTTTGCTCTGCTTCTGCGAGTCTGGCACTAACAGCTGTAATCTCTCAAGTTCCTTCTGTCTTTTAGCCAGCCATTTGCTTTTAGGCCTCTCCATGTCCAGCGTTTCAGATGATGAGACTTTGACCTTAGTAGACGAGAGAGGACTTTCTGCATTGTGAAGATCTCCTTTCCTCCTGCTTTTGGAGGGTTGCGTCTCATTAAAGATTTTAACATTTGTCTCTGCCGCTGTTGTCTTTTTAGGGATCTTCTGTCTAGAAGTGGTTGCGCTCAATTCTTTGGGTGCTTGAATGTTTTTTTGGGATTGAGCAGCTGGTGCCATTTTGCAGTGAGGGATGTGAGTTTTCAGCCTCTTGAAGGGCTTTCCACAATACGGACATTGTTCTGTAAGGGAAAAGAATCAGAATTGCATGAATAGAGTTGAAATCAAGGTCAGTGAATTGCTTGTAACTACCACACACTTAAATAATGTCATTTATTTAAAAAACGTGATTAATCACTTAATAAGCTGTTTTCTGTATTGTGCTCTGACTAGCTATACATCTTCTATAACTGCTACAGTGATTAAAGTTCCCACTTTAACCAAATTCCCACATTTCCTTGACCTATCCACCTTATTTTTCAGGTAAGAGCAGTGCAGCCATTATAACTCAAATATGTCATGACTTCAGTTTTCATTCATTCATTCATTTTCTTTTCAGCTTAGTCCCTTTATTAATCTGGGGTTGCCACAGCGGAGTGAACCGCCAACTTATCCAGCATATTTTTTACGCAGCAGATGCCCTTCCAGCTGCAACCAATCACTGGGAAACATCCACACACTCTCATTCACACACATACACTATGGACAATTTAGCTTACCCAATTCACCTATAGCGCATGTCTTTGGACTTGTGGGGGAAACAGGAGCACCCGGAGGAAACCCACGTCAACACGGGGAAAACATGCAAACTCCACACAGAAATGCCAACTGACCCAGCCGGGGCTCGAACCAGCGACCTTCTTGCTGTGAGGCGATTGTGCTACCCACTGCGCCACCGTGTTGCCCAGTTTTCATTCAATACATTCATTTTTAGCAAAACAAAACAACTTCTGCTGTTTGATATTGTAAACTGTAATGTTTGTTTTCATATTGTTTTAATATATTTGATTGCCAGTTGACAGGCAGGAAATGAATAAAATGGCACGAAAAAAGACAAACCATAACAATAAGCAAAACTTGGGGAAAAAAAACACAATTAAAAACATTATTGTAAAATTAATATAGTAAAAATTAAAAAACAACAAACAAAAATCCATGATATTCCATGTCTTAAAAAAAATCCCTGACTTTTTCAATGTCTGAAATAGACCTTTAAAAATTCCAGAAAAGTCCATGACTTGGGAACCCGTGTGTTGTCCACTGCAGGTCTTGTCACACACTTCACCACAAGTTATTGCCATTTCTAAACATTGGATAAGGAAATGTTTCACACATTTCACCGACATATAAAGTTTCACATACTCATGTGCTTTGAACTGCGTCTTGTATACTATAAGCAGAATGTTTTAAGCATTTGAAGGGAAAACATTTCTTGTTGACAGAAAAGAAACTAATAAAATGAGGAGAGGTTTATTCTTACCTTTATAGCTTGAAGTATCCATTGTGTATAAACCTGATAGTATAGTACACTAGAGTCTTAATGTAAATAAGAGCATTAAGAATGGGCAAATGATTAACTAGTTAAACTGTGAAAAAACTAATTTCACTAGTAAAGTTACAGTGGTAACGTTAGTACTGAAACAAACAAAAAAGGGGGCTTGAATCCAGGATTAACTGCACTTTCTATTTAAAGAGACCTTAAAATGAACAAATAAGGCATAGAATAGTCAAATAAAACAAGGTGTCAATCAAATATTTAGATTTGCTACTTACCTATGCTCATATTTTATAATTATACTGCCATATTTTTTTATGGAAAAGAAAAAAAGTCTTCTCCCTGGTATATTTTAAGTCATTATTAAAGCTATTTGAAGTAGCCACATATAAACCGGCCATAAAAAAAAAAAATCTATATTTTTGCCAGCTCGTTTGGCCACATGTGAAACTTGCCGTTTGTTACCATGGGGCAAGCGCAGTAAACTAACGATCCCACGAACCGCTAGAGGACATGCTGGATTATTTTGAGTCACGAAAGACCCGTTTAGCGGTCTTTATCGATGCCTGTGTAGATTCCAGCAAAACGAATTACACAATTTTTCACCACGACAGAATCGACTCTTACTCGTTGTACATAAAAAAAGTTATATTTATAATAACATAACATATAACATGTATTTATTTTGATTTAAAATAATGTGAAAGTTCTGGAAATAAATGCCTCTCAGTGACTCATTGGGATGGCCTACATATTGACGTCAAACCTGAAAAGAATATTTGGAGATAAAATTCGAAATTAAGGAATGATTTGTACATAAATGACCTGAAATGTATTATTATGTGATAAAGTCTAAAGATTTTTTAATTAAACATATAGTAATGTACAACAACTTGTTATTATCGGCACATCTTCAAACTACAACAGAAGAACAGGTGCAAAAAAGGAACGAATTACGTATATAAATAATATTGCATAAAAATAAAATAATATATATATAGTAAAATAAAAGGGGCCTTTATGTTTGTAGTTTGTGTATTTTTCTATAAAAGTCAGAAGATTAATCGCATTTTTTGCTTTTTTTTAATAGAATCTCATTATACAATACACAAAACATTAATTTTACCTTCAAATATTTAGATTTGTGTATGTAAAATTTTCCCAACATAAGGATATTGTTGATTAAGAAGGCATTTTTCTTACTGTCCATTACAAGTCAGTCTGAAGATTAAAAATAAAACGGTACGTGCGAATCGTACGCCACTCCTCGCGCAACGCCACGCACGTTACGTCATTATGACAGCAACAGATGGAAGAGCGAGTGAGCGAGAAAGAGAGGGAGAGAGAATGAGATCCGGCGAGATGGAGACGTTGTAACTTCAGAAAATGCCTGAACTCAAGCTCCATCTGTGAACAGACAGAGGTAGAGTACACCACAAACCCTTCATCTCTTTACAAACTCTATTTATTCCGTTTAAATCTCTTCGCATGTTCTGCAGTGGGAACAGTTGATCGCTAGGAGGAAGTAAAGTGAACTACACACATAGCATTGTGCTATCTGTCTTTCTGCTTGACATTTTCAACGCACTGTTTTTGCTTAGCAAGATTAATATCACACGGGAGCTTGTGTAAATGTGCCATTTTGCCTCCTGTCAGAAACAAATACAAGTCGTTCACATTAAAATAACACCGATAATCTGGTTGCCATTTCGTTCGTTGTCACTATCGTTACTATGCAGATCACTTTTCTAGTATGAATGTAACAAATCAGTGTATTTTACGAATAAATATGAACCTTACCTGATGATATTTGCAGGCCTGAATTGATAGACGTTAATATTATGCTTTCTGCATACCTGCACTGCAATGCAAGCGTGTCTGCAGCTCCTCACACTGAATTATATTTGTCATTCGCTCATCATTAGGGGAAAATCTTGGCAAATCCCTTCATTTTGCTGAAAGGAAGCCGGTGTTCTGGTCACTGAGACGGAGTGGTGCTGTGTGTACCCTTATTTGGCTGTCAAATGCACAGATCCGACATGCTGACAGAAAGCAGGTAACATTATTGTGCATACACGTATGTTCATGTTGCATTTATGTAACAGATATGCAATAGACATCCATGTGGCTTGTTATTGTCAGGTCATGCAGATTTAGCGTAGTACTTCATTGCCTGCTGGTTATTTTTAGGTGTTCTTTTAGCAGGCTGATCCTCTTGACTAGCTGCTATATTTGTTAAATGAGTCTGTGCTGTTATCCAGTATCTGCTCTCGTCTTGATGGTATTTTTTTTATTATTAAATCTGAGTCATAATCCTGCAGTGGACATATTTATGACTAATGGTTGCAATCAAGCCTGCAGTGCCACCATTGCTTGAGAAATGGCAAGATTTGTGTCTGGACGTTGCATGCCGAATGAACACAGTCAAAGGTGATGGTCTTTGTCAATAGAAAACGCAGACGAGGCTGTGATGCCGAGGAGCTGCAAGTCCTGCCCCAGCCAAAGAGGTCTGGAGGTTATTCTTTTTTCCCCGAGGTTGGTCATGATGTCTGGGACTCTGAGGTAAGAATGCAAAACACTTGGCTTGAATACTTTTTTCATTCAGGAGCAGTCAACTTAGACAGTCGACGCTCATTTTAGAATGTCAAAAGGAAAGAGACAGAAATTGCAGTTTGCAGTCAATTTACCTTCAGGCCGTCCAATGTGTTGGTTACTTTATGTCTGCAGTAGAAATTAAAGGAGATTTTTATCTTAAATCATCATCTATGGTGATTCATATAATGGAAACCAATGTCTATAGCGTCTTTTAGAGTCAAAAAACATACAGGCAATTCAAAATGAATTACTGTGGCTCCTGATGATACCTTGAGGTATAAAGCAAATTATTGGACTGTGCAAGAGAGTGAAAATTATCTACATTATTAACTGTAATCCACTGCTTTGTCAAGTGGTTCTGAGCATGTTCTTGACAGTCTGGAATGCAAGCTGATGTAAATCAAATGTTGTGAATCTTTTAGCTGTCTTTGTTGTCATATAGACCTTCAGAAAGAATTGTAAGGGTGTTTTCACACCTAGCTGCTTTTATTTTGATTAAAACAAACTTAGTGTTTCTGCAGTTCATTTGAATAACTGAATTCTTTCATCTGAACCACAAAAAAAATTAACTGTAGAGCAATTTTTACTGAAATGTATACGCAAAAGGAACCAGCTCATTGCAGCAGATATTGGTTTGTGTGTGACAGAGTAATAAAAGCAGTTTTTATCTTCAGGTTTAGTATTCAATAATAAAGGTGTGACCAGCTTATCATTGGTAAATTAGGCATGGAGATCATTAACAGTCCTAGTTCTGAGGTGCATGCAGCTTACACCCAAAACATGCACAGCAGATGTGAGGGGAAAAGTGAGTACTCATGAATTTTATTAAAAACTCCTCAGTAACATCAGTTCACTGTTTGGGGTAGTAGTCCTTGTGAGGTATTAAAAGACAGATGAAGTGGGCTAGTAACTAAAAAGCATAATCCTTACCATGTCATAGACATTCATGAGTAAAACGTTATACATTTTCCAACTCTCCTTAATATTCTATGCACCTTTCGGAAGAAAATCTATTCAATTACATAAATGCACACACACACACCAGCACATCTAAAATGGCGCTACTGACATGTTGTATATTGGTCATATTTTATCATTAAATAGTTCAGTTAATTATCAATCAATTATTCTTTACAATCCTACCATTTTTTTCACAGTAAAAACATTTACCTTTAAGTGAGGATGCTTGTCTTTTTTCGTGTCATTTGCACATACTAGTGACAATGTTCCAATGAAGCAGATAACATCTTGCTTTATTAAAGTTAGAAATTAACTTGATTGTTAATTTAAAATAAAATTGATCATGGGAATTTGTGAAAATGTACATTTTGTGTCCAGAAAAAACAAGTGTACAAACACGCTAATATGCACTTACAACCTAATTATTAATGTTGAAGGATTTTTTTGGAAACTGTGAACAGTCTTTTATGAAATAGTATTTTGGTTACATTATAAGCCCAATTCACAATTTTAAGGGACGGATCAGCCGAAAATGAAAATTCTCCCAAAGAGTGGTCTCATGCCTTCAAAAGCCAGCGTGTTCATTTTGTTTCGGCTTTGTGTTCTGAGGCGCAAATAATTTATTATAAAGAAAAAAGGCCCACAGTGTCTTCTCCTACTGCCGCAAACTCCATTTTTCTTTTTCATAGTTGGTGCCAGTTTATCAGGAAGTGACAGTTTTGTTCTGACTGATTGGATGGAAACATTGCTTTATTCGCAAATGCTTCATGCGATATTCTAGTTTTGTGCATAAGTTTAATTCGCGTCTTTGGAAAAAGCTACTTAACCTGCAATTGTTTTAAACTTGTTTGAGTACACGAAAGAACATAAAAGAAGATCTATTGAAGAATGCTGGAAAGCAGGAGCCATTGACTTAAATAGTATTTTGTGTTTCTACTATGGATGTCAGTAGCTGCTAGTTTCCAACATTCTTCAGAATATCTTGTTTTTTGTTCAACAGAAGAAACTCATGCAAATTTAGAGCCACCTGAGTGTGAGTAAATGGTGAAGAAATGTTCATTTTTGGATTAACTATCCCTTTAAGACAAAGACGGACAATCACCACATTACAGGACGTCAGTTCAAGGTCCAAAAGATGCCACCAGACACTGACAGGGGTAACACCCTGTCTGACAAAACCTGATAAAAGTGTCTGATGCCATCTATCTGTGAACTGTAATGTCTAAAATAGGGGTCCCCATCCTGGTGATTTACCTTCTTGTAGAGTTCAGCTCCAACCCTGATCAAAAACATCTAAACCAGCGGTGCCCAAACTCGATCTCAGAGGGCCAGTGTCCTGCATAGTTTAGCTCCAACTTCCTTCAACAGATCTGCCTGGATGTTTCTTGTGTACTTAGAGCTTGATTAGTTGGTTTAGGTGTGTCTAATTGGGGTAGGAACTAAACTCTGCAGGACACCAGCCCCCCAGGACCGAGATTGGGCACCCCTGATCTAAACTAACTAAGTAGGACCTGAAGAAGCACTTGGTAATTTAAGACTTGTGTGTTTTATCAAGGTCGTAGCTGAACTCTGCAGGAAGGTAGATCTCTAGGAACAGGATTGGGTCTAAAATATAATAAAAGCATTAATTTCTTTAGAAAGGTTGGTAGCATTAACACTGAAAGCAACTTGAACCAGAACCAGGTATAGCACACAAGCTGCTGTCGTCCTTACACTCAGTCCTTCATCTCCCTACAGTCATCCAGCAGTGACAGCAGTGGGATCAGCAGCCCAGAGCAGATGGCAGGAGCCACGTCCAGCATCCAGAAGCCTGACCAAAGAGGACTCCATGTTTCCCAGGCTCCCTGCAGCCCCGGCATCGCAGCAGAAGAACCGGCCATCTCCTTGAGCCACAACATCTCATACGATCACATCAACCGCATCTTGAGGGAGGCTCACTTCAGTAGCCTGCAAACCCGAGGTCAGCAAGCACCAACATGATCAACAGTGACTCTTCAAGCACCCATTGGCATTAAGGAACAGTGTACAGGGGACCATGCTTTACGGCCTGGCACACATAATAATGAGCCCTCAAAGTGCATTTTGTGTTCTTTCTTATAGCACTTTTCCATGTTCATAGTGTTTATGTGGGGCTCGACTTGATGTGTTGACCATGAACTTCACATAGGTGCTATAAAAAAAGTCTTGGAAGATTATGTGCACCTTTCCCCTTTTACTAGACAGCCACACATGGTGCTACTGCAGTCCTGGGTTGTGTTTTACTCTGATACATGACATGCATTTGGCCATTATTATTATTTTTTTTTTACATTCTTTGACCAGTCTAGATATGGATAAGAGTTGAAGAACTGAGGTCTAGATTCTATCGGTGACTCTGTAGAGTCATTGCAGGTGGATTAATAATGCTGTTGACGTTTACAGAAGATGATGGTTTGATTGAACTAGAGGTTTTTGATGGTGTACATATCGAAAACTCAGGGCTAAAGAATTTCTATGTGTGCCATTAAGGTTCAGACTTTAAATGAGGAACTTGGTGCCAGATCCTTAGAAATTTTCTATAGCGTAATCTCTCTTTACCTTAGAAGAAAAACGGCATACTAGCACATTACACTAGAGAGAGACTATTCTGGAAATGCATGATGGATTCAGGTCTACTAATGTACATAGGAGGCACTATGAATCGTGACGATTAGTGGGTAAATCCAGAGTGCAAATGGAAAGCCATGTCCGATTATTCAGAATTTCCTGGTTTTGTTTTCAAAAGCTCTAGTTTAGTCAGTCCATGTGTTGCCTGTAATACGAGGACTCCTCTTGTATGGGCACACAGGGAATGAACTAAAATTAGCTTGCAACTAACTAAGCACTCTGCAGTGTCACGTTGATGACGTAGATATTTCGCATAAAATGTCCCACTTATGTCTGTTGACCAGTGTACAGCTATGGAAAAAAAAAATAGGAGACCACTTAAATTCTATGGATTTATGATTTAAAGTTGTGTTTGAGAAAAATAATTTTTGTTTTTAATTACTGGTTACTTTTAATCACAATTAAAATGCAAATTTTCTAGCTTTGAGTGCCATGCTTTCAGACGTGTATTCATTTATAGACACAATTACAATGTTTCAATTTCAGAAGAGTTAAGAAATCAGTATTTGGCGGAATAACCATTATAGCTATGCATTTTCAGTCACAGCAAATAAAAACATTATCAATAATCAACATGTATCAATTAAAAACGTATTAGTCTTAAAATGGTCATTTACTAAATGAAAGAAATGCTCTGTTTTAATTTATATTATATTATTAATTATTATTATTTATATTATTTTAATTTAATTTATATTATATATTATATTAATTAAAAAATGACAAGAAATGTTTTCAGAGATGTATAAAACAATAATTAACATTTTACTCAAATCCATACCTAATAAATCCAGAGAAACTAAGAATATTCTTTTATTTTTCCATAGCTATATAATGGCTTAATTAATTTCAGAGTGGTAAAACAAACCAGAATGGTTAGTATGCACAAGAACTTAGAAACAAAATTTCAGCTTCAGCCCAAACAGATTGCAAGAGGACAGTTGCATTATTGTAAGCAGGAGATCTAAATATATACAATACACTTTCATCTACTCAGTGCACAATACTGTACAACCAGGCACTGTGCTTTGTGTGAAAGAGCTTTTGATGATGAAAATTGTCCATGCGGTCGTTTATTGTTTTGTATTTAGGACTGTACATAATATATAGCTAGCATATATACAATATTTCAAATCACTGTTATTTTATGAAATGTTCCTCTAGTGTAAATAAAAAAAATAAAGTTTTTATTTAAAAAATTTATTTGTCACCTTTTTTTGTTCATAACATTTCTCACACTCTCATTTCTTAATGTATTTGCACGTAGGGTAGACATTTGTTCGACAGGATGTATTTTGATCAGACTCAGTTATATGAGTGAGTGTTAATGTTTGTTCTTTTCATAATACACACAGGAAGACAGAAGTGCTTTCAGTAAGAAGAAAGATTGTAGTGCAAATAGTAGCAGCCACTGCAGTAACACTCATGGTTTAACACCAAACCGGAGTTGTTTTTCCAATCGTATCTCAGTGAATTCGTAATGAATTAAGAGACGTACCTTTTGCTGATCAAGACTCTATTCGCAGTCTGAACTCTTCATGTGAACCTTTAGCAGCATTTAGACAGTGTGTAAAGATTAAGTTGCAGATCTTCACGAGTACTGGTTAAAACAGTGACCACATTTACATGCACAATTTCTGTTCATTTAAACAAACAAAAAAAGCAGCTGGGATATTCTTGTATGTAGTCATAATTTTTTGTCTGATTTTGTAATAATTATGCATATGATGATGACAAATTAATTAAGAATACAATGACATACAATAAATCCTTCACACGATCCTTTAAAGTTTTGGGGTTGGTCATTTTTTTTCCAGCAATTATAATAATTTTACATAAATAGTTTGAATATATTTTAAAATATTATTTATTTATATGATGACAAAGATGATATTTCAGCAATGTTACTTCCAGTCTTCAGCGTCAATCATTATAATGTGCTGATTTGCTGCTCAAGAAACTTTTCTTGTTCCCAATGTTGATGGGAACCTGCTTGATTTTGGTTAATGGAACATTTATTTAAAATAGAAATATTCAGTAACAATTCAAATATGTTTAAAGTGTGCTTAATGTTTACTTTCATCCTTAATGCATTCTATATATATATATATATATATATATATATATATATAATTTTTTATTTATTTTTTATTCATTGTTTTTTTTAAACAATAACATTCATTATTACTGGTAATATATAATTATATTTATTTTTATTTATTAAAAAAGTTATGCTTCCTAAAAATCTATTTATGTTACTTATTGCAACTTATTATTAATAAAAGCATAATTCAGAAGTCTATTCAAATTTCTGGAAAGCAGGTAATTGGCTACCAGAGAAAAAAATGATCATGGCAACTAAATTAAAATTGTGCATTTAAATGTGGTCACTTTCATCCATTTTTAATAATTTATCATATTTAGCAAATCGCATTTCATTGAAAGTTCTGTCTTTCAGTATTTATGATACCGTGTAAGAAGAGGTCACTCATAGGCTAAATGAGGTGAACAGAAACCGTATATCAGAGATTGAGGAAGGAGAAGGCAGACAGTTGTTCAGCAGGTGTGGGTGATCCTGCAGTTCTTTTCTCCAGTGCACAGTCTGTGTCTGTAGTGGCTTCCCCACTGGTCTGAGCATCAACAAGAACAGGCTCCACCAAACAGACTGGCTTGCTTCTGTTCACGAGCTCCATCCCATTGAAGAGCGAAAGTTTTGGTGGATCTGAGCTTTTCGAGGTGTCTGTGTTTCTGTGTTCACCCGCTTCTTGTTCCCTGTTCATCTGAGAACTCGGTGCAGTGCTGTTACCTTGTGTAAATGCCATCTCCTCTGATGGGATGACAGGGGCTGAGGGTTCTCTGGTTTGTCCTGAAATGATGGGCATGGTGACAGAGGCAGGGGGCTGATCTGAAGACGACAGGTTGACGGAGGATGAACGTCCAATACGGTCAAATCTGGGGTTTGTGACACAGCCAAGCAATGCCTCAAACTGCCTTAGGAGCTAGTTAAACAAAACAAATGGGATACTCTTTTAATATAACTATTGTGAGTTTTAGTAAACATTAGCCTCTAGTAACACATTGGAAATATATACCATTCTGGATTAGTTTGAAGAAAAAAAAAAGTGTTATTTTATGAATTAATGAAATGAATAAAACCGATATATTTATTTCTAACAAAACAACATATATACAGGGTTCCCGCTACTTAAATATCAAATTCCCAGACATTTTCCTGACTAAAAAGCAAAAATTTCATGACATGAGTTTTGCATAATTAGTATGGTTTTAGCTTGAATGTTATTTTGCATGACTTTAATAGCCACTAAGAGAACAATGATGCATAATTTACCTCATATTTTGAAAAAAGATCTATTTGCTTAATGTTTTGGTGGCAGCGAAGTGCTCCCTCTTTCTCTTATATTTAACTCAATTGCAGTTTTACAAACTTTATATTTAGCTTTTCTGATGTCTACTTTTAAAAGCTCAGTCTCTGAGGCGGTCATTTTGAATCCAAAGCTCCTAAAAACGTTATATTATCCAGGCATGTTATCCTTTGTTAACACAGTCTGGTGACTTTTCGATTTTTGCCATTTGATTAAAGTGACTTCTAGTTAATGAGTGTGTAAGGGACAAAATGTTGCTGAAAAATAGCCTAAACATAACAATTAACAGCTTGGTATAAAAATATGGTGTAGAAAAGTTACATTTTAAATCATTGTATGTTATAATATCTATTAGATTGTTTTATTAAATAGTACCAGAATAAAAAAATCTAACACAAAAAATGACATTTTGATAATTGTAAACTAAAATAAACAATAACAAAAATCCATCCACCTACCCACCCATCTATCCATCCATATATCTCCATCCATCCATCCATATCTATCTCTATCTATCTATCTATCTATCTATCTATCTATCTATCTATCTCTCTATATATCTATCAATATCTATCTATCTCTATCAATCTATCTCTCTATAAATCTATCTATCTATCTATCTATCTCTATAAATCTCTATCTCTATAAATCTATATATCCATCTCTATATATCTATCCATCTCCATCCATCTATATCTA
>CAIGQW010052810.1:442539-475315 GCA_903798125.1 Danio choprae
ATGTGTGTGTTTATATGTTCATGTATACAATTATATCCATGTTTATATGTCGGAATGTTAATGCGCTTTTTTTTTTTATAATTGTATTAATATACATTATTACTTTATATCCCGGCAGAGAAACTGTTTAATTGTTTACAAAATAACCCTCATTAAAAAGAATATTACACACATCAGATGACAATCATATGCAAATTGCAGGCATTTTATCTAATATGCACTGTATATGGAGTAACTATAGTGAGAATGATTTTCACAGGTAAAAATTTAACCCATAAGTAGGCCCACACGGAATCTGCACGCACAGATTTCCGCAGATTTTTAGCCCATCATTGAGTCTATTTATTTACTTGTGTAAATTTATATTAATTCAGTTTTTTTATTAATTTCAGTAATATTATTGACTAACGTGAAAGTGTTCATTTGATTTATTTACAATACAGTTTGTAAAGAAATATTTTCTGTCTTTTAGTAGAGATATTATATGAGAGACTTGCTTTGTTTACCAAATAAGTGGATTTAGATGTATTTGCATTGTAAACATTAAATAAAAGGTAAAAAGCTATTATTTATATTATATATGTCATACATTAAGTTTTTAGTTATGATACTCCCAAAATAATTCCACATAAATCCACAGATTATTTACAAAATTCTCAGCAGAAACAGCAAAAAGTGTCTGCATAAGAAAGGAACAGTTGACAAAACTGAGAGAGTATAATAAATGGACATTAGTGAATGTGTATTAATGTTGTAAAAGAAAAAAAACTTGAGAACCCCTGACAAGGTAAACATTGAGAATAGCGACCTCCTCCCCTGCATAGTTAGTATGTTTAAGCAAATCAAAAGGAAAGAAAAGAGAAATTAAATCAATTGGGTCAAGATGGAGAAAAAGAATGTGAAATCCTATCAAAGTGGATAAACACTAGACAAATGTCTCCCAGCAGTATCAACGTAACTGTAACAATGTTAACTATGATCTCAACGTTAGTTTATATGGTACTCCCACAACATATCAGAGTTTCAACATAATACTGTGTCAGTGCACAGTGGTTGAATCCATCAAGGGCAAGATCCGGTCATGGTGAGCCCTTTATAGATGAACTGTAAAAACTCCATGTTTATGAATCATTTATGCTTGTATCAAAATACACTCACATTTCAACAGTATGCAGATCTGACAAGTTGCCAACTGATTAAATAAATCTAAACGGCCTTGTGGACCAGTCTATTATTACGAGAAAAACCAACCCAAGCTAAAAAAGGGAAAGGGGCCTTTGGTGATTAGAATGGTTTACTCTTAAAGTCATCTCTTTCTGTCATTACTTGCTTACCCATTATTCCAACCTTAAAAGCCGCGGTCACACTAGAGTTTGAGTATGTGAAAATCTGTCGTACGGCCCAGTGAAAAGGGCTGGGATTAAACGAGATGATTAGACATAGCTTTACTAGATTAGATAGTTATTGGACCATATATTAAATTTCTATACGGAGAGGTCATGTTTTGAGGTCACGTGATGTGATTTTGCAGGTCAGAGCTCACCAAACTTGAACTTTGCAATGCAACCAACTGCGAAACTTGTCGCACGAGCTTGGCTTTCCAGTCCATCACACTCACTTGCATATGAATGAAAGTCTATGGGGCGAAAAGTACAGTGTGATCGTGGCTTTAGACCTTTTGATATGTCAAGTTTTTACATGGATGTGCAAAAAAAACTAAAAAATTCAAAGCTACGGTAGAAATAAGACAAACAATGAATGACAACTTAAATGCTCTGTGAAATGCTTTGAAATGTGCACTTTTTTCCCCCGATATGATGTCATTTTAACTGAAACATGAAACAGGATGGGACAGAGTAGCTCCTCCCCTTTAAAAAAAAAACAGCCAATAGCATTTTGGTTTTATCACAACTCTGCCATTGAGAGTGGTTGAGCTCAAGATCGCAATCTCAATTCGACCATACACACGATCTTAATTCTGCTTTTCTACGATTCAGCCAATTATACTTTCAAGGTCAGGAGAGAAGCGTAAAGGCGGTCGTACAAGTCTTCATTGTTTTATATACATTGCTCAGCAACATGGACACCTGCAAATGGTGTTAAAAGTGTCACATACTGTATTTATATGGTATAATTCACCCAAAATGTCATTTCTGTCTCAATCTAATGACGCCAAATTACGCATTTTGTTTACTATCGAGAAGACACATGCCCGCCATTGATGTCTACTTTAGTGAACGTTTGTGAGCCGCGTGGGAAGTATGATTTGCATGTATGTTTTTTTTTTCTCAAAGTGACGGCTGCCATGACATGAGCGCAATCGGCAGTGAAAGTGAAACTGAAACAGCGCACATAATTTAAATGATCATATCGCACTTTAGAGATATGTTTACGAAGCATTTGATGTTTTTCCTTTCACATCGAACACAAAGTGCTATGAAAATAAATGTTTACAAGGTCAGTATAACTACTCTAGCCTATAATGTTAAATATAATGCATGAGGGAATCTGATAATGACAAATGTTTATTCAAATCCACCATTTCAAGTCTATACAAAATTTTGCATTTTAACCAACAGTAGACCTACACATAGGCCTAATATTATTATTGTTGTTTTACCATATGTTTAAGAATAATATAGCCTACTCATATTAACCTTTTATTTTACATCTACAGAATCATGAGAAAATCGTGATCTTGATTTTAAGTAAAAACATAAATAAAAAAAATGATTCTCATTTTAGCCAGAATCTTGCAGCAAAGTTTATCCATTTAGGCAGAAGTGACAAACTGCAAGCTTTGGATGTTTATATCTACTTAATGCAAATTTTGTCACTGTTTTAGAGCACACTAGTTCATAGACATTCTTAAGACTAACATAGTGATACTAACACCTAAAAAATTATTTTGGTTTCACAGGGACTTTTAATGCTATTCTTCTACTCCATTAAAAAAAAGCAGGCATACAGGTTTAGTATGCCATGAAAGTAAAGAAATAACAGATTCAAATGACAGATGTTTCTTTTTTGGGTCACCAGTGGCTTTAAGAAACAGATTTAGTGTTCAGAAAAGGGTAAAAACAGTATGCAGAAAGCAAAAAGTTAGCCATTCCACACAGGTTAATACCACATTCACTTCACTGTACAGACAAAAGCTAAGCAGCTTCAGAAATATTCAGTCTACTAAAGGTGTCGTCAATCTACAACTAAAGGTCCATTTTCTCAGAGCAAACACTCATATAAGGTGCACTGAGTCTTGAATTTCCAAGACGTCCTTTTGCACCATGAAAATGGAGCCCTACATTAAACCTAACTGGTCTAATTTGGGCAAGACAAAGGAGAAGAGAGGCGATGCGAGGATTGGGGAGTACTTACGACTGACAGGCAAATGCCATGCCACAGATAGGGATGCAGCGAAAGACGCCGTCCCATCGAACGAAAATGACCTTGTTCAGCCACTGGCCAGTGAGGAGGCCGTGTTTCAAGGAGGACAGCACCATCTGTGGTGAAGGGGAAAGCAGGAAGGTTACAGAACATCCCATAAAGACAGGGGGAAGGGAGAGAGAAGACGACGACGAGGGCAGTGATGATGCTGTGATAAGACCCTTGACTAACAATGGAGACTGCATGGAGACCCTGGAGTCTGAATTATTCACAGCAATTTGGAAATTTTGTCATCGTTTACTTGCCCTTATGTCCTTCCAAACAACAATGACAACATTTTGGCAAGAAACACCACGTGAGAAATTATGGATGCTGTGTTGTATGGATCACTCTTGTCAATGCCATTGAACAATTATATTTTAAAAGAAGCATCATGAAAGTGATACATACAAGAATTCTACAAATCTTTTGAAACCACGCTAACATTCAAAAGTGAGCAATATTTTCTCATTACAAGTTGGATATATAGATAGGCTACATTTATTTGATGCTGAAACAGTGATTACTTGACTTATCATAAAAATAACTAATAATAATTTTAAATGTTAAATATTTGAAATTATTTATTCGGTGTAATAGCAAATCTGATATTTTTTTTTACATCAGAACTGCGCTGTTCAGGACTTTTCAAAAATCATTTCAATATGCTGATTTGGTGCTAATCATAGTGCTAAGAGAGCTTTAAATATTTTAAGTCACCTTTAAATAAATTTAATGAATCATTACTCAATAAAAGTTATACTTTTTTTAAATTCAGAGCCATCACACTGCAGGTTCAGAACAGCACCTTAGATATATCTACCACTTTTAGTGCTTTATAAAGCTTCAAAAACACCAAAAACAGCAGAGACGTAGTGTTCCATTGGGGGAAAAGCCATTTAAGACTGAAACATCATTATGGTGAGTAAATGATGACAAAAGTTTCACTTTTGGAAGAACTACTCCCTGAAGGAAAGAAACAAAGAAAATAAATTTGCCAGCTAATGTCAGAACAAAATCATAATCAATTTCCACGACTGATTTTGGACGCCATTTCATCTTATTTTATCTACATGCATCGCCACTTTCCCTTTAAAACCATAAGCGGCAGTCCATGTAACGATCTGAATCACCAACAATCCCAATCTGCAGGGTTTAATTCCACTAAGAGCACATCAGGCAAGTATAACCAAAGAGCCAAGACAACTCCGGCAACACACAATACATATGAATTCTGTCACCGACGCACTAACCTCACACACACACACAAAAACACCCTGAACCAGATGGCACCGACAAACAGAGCTTTGGATTGGATGAAGGTGGACAGAGAAGGAAGGGGATTTTGGGTAATGTAGTTGAATCCATGGCAGTGGAACGGTCCGCTCTCCAGGGTGGATTACTTACGGGTGGCAGCAGAAGGTGGTGGCGATAATTGGCAGACACTGTATGACACCCTTGAAGCGCCACAGATGTACTCGCTCCACCCAGGAGCCACTGATTATTCCGTAACGCAGAGACGACAACACTATCTATAGGCAGCACAGTCAGATGGTCGGTCAGAAGTCAGCATCAGGATTGGGGACGGGACGGCGGTTCAGAAAGGGGGCAAAGGGAAGACACATAGATGGTTAAATGCTAGACTAAGAGGGTTGGGTTAAAAAAAATGCCCTTCGGAGCTGGATAAAAGTTATTCAAATAAAATACTCAAAATGATCAAAAATATATATTGCTTAAAAGGGCTAATAATATTGACCTTAAAATGGTTTCCAAAAAATTCAAAACTGCTTTTATTCTAGCCGAAATAAAACAAATAAGACTTTGTCCAGAAGAAAAAATATTATAGGAAACACTGTGAAAAATTCATTGCTCTGTTAAACATCATTTGGGAAATATTTGAAAAAGAAAAAGAAATTTACAAGAGGGCTAATCATTTTGACTTCAAAAAATCTGGACTGCTAATAAAAAAAAATAAAAAAAGACTCATTCTGTGTTAGGAAGGAAACTTTTTTAATTTCATAATTACACATTTTATTCTCAGCACAATCCAATCCATTTAAATTAGTGTAAATGTCCTGTAAAAAACTCAATTTCACAAGCATTTTTGCATCAATAGAAGCAAGAACATCTTACCACTTTTCTCTTGTATATTTAATTACTGAACTCAAATTATTCAGAATTGTTTTATGCTTTCTTTCGTTACTCAAGTTCTTACAATTATTTACAAGTTAATTCCAGACTTGTCTAAGCATGTTTGACCTTTCTGTATGCAACTTCTAAAAACATTACATTGAATATTCATCAAATTTAATTTAACTAAAAAACATTCTCCATTGCATTTCACAATTTTCCTAATTTTTCATAACAAGTTTTCTAATGTTATGTGATGTTTCTCTGTAGTTCTGTAAGAGCTTTCATTTGACTTTTAAGCTTCTGAAACATCCACAATTTTGAAACAGGAGACAATGAAACCCTGCTGCCATGGTGATGCATATTCTCAGAAAGAAAACAGCCAATAGCCACATTACACTCTTTATAAGAGACAGAATATTAACACGTTTTGTAAAAAAAAAAAAATAATAGGTTGAAATTAATTCCACACATATTTAATACATCACTTAAAAGACTTTGGAAAAACACAACCTGAATGAAAACCACAGTGAGCAGCTGTAATCTGAAATGTTTAGAAGTCTTGCTAAAGTGGCCTCTCATGCTTTACAAAATATTTTTGCACATTTTAATATATTTGAAAAACTAAGTGATCAAATTACTCTATACTGACTTTTTAATACAATGCCAAATATAATGAATATACATGTAATCACTAAAATATATAATAAATGAAGTCAGAATTATTAGCCCACCTCTATATTTTTCCCCAATTTCTGTTTAGCGGAAAGAAGATTTTTTTAACATTTGTAAACATAATAGTTTTATCGTTTCAGATATCGATGCTGAAACAAAATATTGTGCAGCAGTACAGTCGTGGCCAAATGTTTTGAGAATGACATAAATTTGTTTTCACAAAGTTTGCTGGAAAACTGCTTTTAGATCTTTGTTTCAGCTTGAAATATAATTACAAGCACTTCATGCGTTTCAAAGGCTTTTATCGACAATTACATGACATTTATGCAAAGAGTCAGCATTTGCAGTGTTGGCCCTTCTTTTTCAGGACCTCTGCAATTCGACTGGGCATGCTCTCAATCAACTCCTGGGCCAAATCCTGACTGATAGCAACCCATTCTTTCATAATCACTTCTTGGAGTTTGTCAGAATAAGTGGGTTTTTGTTTGTCCAGTTGCCTCTTGAGGATTGATCTGGGGAGTTTCCAGGCCGTGGACCCAAAGTTTTAACATTTTGGTCCCCGAGCCACTTAGATATCACTTTTGCCTTATGGCACAGTGCTCCATCGTGCTGGAAAATGCATTGTTCTTCACCAAACTGTTGTCGGGTTGTTGGAAGAAGTTGCTGTGGGAGGATGTTTTGGTGCCATCCTTAATTCATGGCTGTGTTTTTGGGCAAAACTGCGAGTGAGCCCACTCCCTTGGATAAGAAGCAACCCCACACACGAATGGTCTCAGGATGCTTTACTGTTGGCATGACACAGGACTGATGGTAGCGCTCACCTTTTCTTCTCCGGACAAGCCTTTTTCCAGATGCCCCAAACAATCGGAAAGGGGGTTCATTGGAGAATATGACTTTGCCCCAGTCCTCAGCAGTCCATTCGCCATACTTTTTGCAGAAGATCAATCTGTCCCTGATGTTTTTTTGGGGAGAAGTGGCTTCTTTGCTGCGCTTCTTGACACCAGGCCATCTTCCAAAAGTCTCACACCTGCCTGCTGCCATTCCTAACCAAGCTCTGCACTGGTGGCACTCCGATCCCGCAGCTGAATCTTCTTTAGGAGATGATTCTGACACTTGCTGGACTTTCTTGGATGGCCTGAAGCCTTCTTAACAAGAATTGAACCTCTTTCCCTGAAGTTCTTGATGATCCTATAAATTGTTGATTTAGGTGCCATCTTTATAGCCATTTTATGCAACGCAATGATGGCTGCACGCGTTTCTTTGCAGGTCCCCATGTTTAACAATGGAAGAACAATGATTTCAAGCATCACCCTCCTTTTAACATTTCAAGTCTGCCATTCTAACTCAATCAGCCTGACATAATGATCTCCAGCCTTGTGCTTGTCAACACTCTCACCTGAGTTAACAAGACTATTACTGAAATTATCTCAGCAGGTCCTTTAATGACAGCAATGAAATGCAGTGGAAATCTTTTGCTGGATTAAGTTAATTTTTATGGCAAAAAAGGACTATGCAATTCATCTTATCACTCTTCATAACATTCTGGAGTATATGCAAATTGCTATTATAAAAACTTAAGCAGCAACTTTTCCAATTTCCAATATTTATGTAATTCTCAAAACTTTTGGCCACGACCGTACATACTATTTTACTACATATTTTACAAGATACTAGTATTCAGCTTAAAGTGAAATTTAATAGCTTAACTTAGATAATTAGGTCATTGTATAACAGTGGTTTGTTCTGTAGAAAAGCAAAAAAAATTATGCTTAAGAGGGCTAATAATAATGACTTAAAATGGTTTTTAAAAATTTTTTAAACTGCTTTTATTCTAGCCGAAAAAAATAAATAAGACTTTCTCCAGAAGAAAAAACATTATAGGAAATACTGTGAAAAAATCCATAATAATTTGGGAAATATTTAAAAAAGAAAACAAAATTCACAGGAGGGCTAATAATTTTGACTTCAACTGTATGAGATTTAGATTTTCAGTGTTGGAGTTTAGAATGGTGAAAAGGGGAACGACTCACCGTGAACATGAAGAGTGTGTAGAAGATCAGCGCCATGGCGGAGAATGACTGAATGGATGACATCATGTTTCTCTGCAAACTGAGGGGCAACACGATGAACAGCGAAACTGCAAACAGCAATACGATACGGAAGCTACCAGTCACCTGAAAGGGAAGAAAACCCATACAATATTCAACTTCTTTTTTAGCTATCAGAGAAGAAATGAAAGCTGCTGCTCTTCATATTTGCTGCTGCCTCTTTCATATGCAAATTATGCCATCTTATTTGCCAACATCAGATTGAAGGATCAAAAAAGGTCTGCATACACGCAACCTCCTTACAAAGAAATCAGGAGAGTGGTTTAAATGGGACAAAAGAGACTAATTAATCCTTGTCTATTTATAATCTAAAATGTGTAAATACCAGGATGAAGAAATAATTACGGGCAGTAAAAATTTCTCAATTTACCTCCAATTGGCAGGTGTGATAAAAAGGACATTTCACACAGAATCTGTCATCTCATCTACCTTAAAGTTATAAAAAGTCTATGAAGTGTTTTTTTATGGTTACATGACACACAGCTCAGCAGTTTTAAGAGATAGTGGCCTTTGATTTTATCATTACAGGAGGTTTATGAATGAGGGCAATGATCAGTTCTGGGAACTGCTTATCCGCAATTAGTTGAGCTGGATGAAATGTGTGTTGAGAGTAACAACAGGAGCAACAACCTACAGGTAGGAAGGTTATTTCTTACCTGCAGCCCAAGCAGCTGAGCAAAAAAGTTGGACCCAAGATCTGCAATGACGACATAGAACGCAATGCATGTCCCCAGCATAAGGCCAATCATGCTGAAACAAAGAGAGCATACGAGTACAAACTAAAATCAGTATGCGATAGTTTGAAGCTTAAAGAGTCAAATCTCTATCAACGCATCTCAACAATTCCATGCAAATGTCAAACCTTTCTAAGGTTTTTGTGTAGGCTTGTATTTTACATTACTGTCACACAAGTGGCAATGTTATAAAAAGGTATGTTATAACATTGTTAAAGGTTATGTTATATAATGTAAACTCGCTAACTTTTTTGGTCACATTCATAACGCATGTTTATTTTACTCATTTAAAATATAAAAGGTGTTTACAGAATATTTTTCTGGTCCCACAACTCTGTGGTTAGTAGTTGAGGAAAATATAAACAGGTGTTTCAATACAATGTTAACATATACTTTCTATGTGAATTTATGTTTTGAGTTTTTACAGCAAATGTCACATCCATAACATTGGAATTGCTCATCTTACCTTAATTCCACAAGTGCCTTGCCTGGTTTTCCATATGCATGAAATGCTGGGAAGGAGAGAGAGGGGGGAAAAGGTATGCAAGCAAAAAATATTATTGCATAAGTGTATTAGTTTATTTTCCACCACTTATGCTTAGAATTTTTAATGTGACACTAATATCACAAACACTTCAGGAGTAGGAACTCTTTCAGTCTGCGAAAGTCATGTGTTGTAAATTAGACAATACATCATTTCTGGTAAATCTGGTATCATTTCTGGTAAAAATCTGTATCCAGATGGGATACAGTTGGGGATACTCATATCAGTATAGCATAATTTATGTGACACTGTACAACAATCAACAAACTAAAATTATAAACTTAATCCACAGATACGCATGCAATATACTTAATTAAATTCACTCTGCAATTAAAAAACCCTAAGGCTAAAAAGTACTCACATGCTCAGAAAAAAAATATTCTAAATGGGTCCCATATAATAAATAATTTGACTGTAATCCACAAACTGAATGCATTTTATTGGCAAATTATGGAAAATCTATGCAATTTCTTGGTGTGTTTGTTGCATTTGCTCAATCTCACCAAGTCCAGCGTAAGTCCTGCGTTTGGTGTTACTGGCTGAATGGACTAGAAACATGCAGGACTGGTGTGTCATCCAGGAACAGAAGAACAACAACAATGTGCCCAAAACAATTCCACACTGCAGGAAAAATGAAAAAAGACAGACTGCTATAAAATACGCAGCACGACATGTTTAAAACCGGTCACATGCTTATCAATTTCTCTGTATACTCAGTTCACAGATTATTAACCAGGAAAGTCGTGAGTAAACAACTCTAAATTGATATGGTAGACTTCAACGTATGGAATTTTGCTATCAGCACAGCACACTTTGCCATAACCCCATATTTACCTGTTTGAAGCAGAAGGGCATCGTCAAAACACTCACACCCACAATGCTGTTTACAACGTTCATGATCAAACCCCAGTTTGACGCAGTCATTTTGGCCCGTTTTGAGGCTGAGATCTCTAATGTCCAGATGGATGTGTGTGGTGTTTCCACACTGGTCTAAAGTTTGATTGAGATAAGTGGATTGATGCGGCTGTCCTTCAACAGGTTGCTATAATGTTCTGTGACGAAGAAAACAAAAATATCAGCATTAACCCCAAATGAAAGAGAGAATGAAGAGGAATTATGCAATATACAAAATCAATCTTTGTTTCTTTATTCTTTCACTGATGGTTTCTTTTATGCTTTATGAGAGAGAAACAATAAGAATAATAAATAGAGCCCTATGATTTTTACACTGCATAAAATGAAAACCAAATTGGTTAAAACTGAATTAATTGGTCATAAAAATGGAATTAGCTGTATAATGTGAAATCACAGAATTTGGGTGGATGAATAAATAAAAGTGGTGTTGTACACCTTATTCAAATTATGATGTAGACTAGTTTATGTTAAAACCACCAAATCTAAAGCCTGCATGTTCTGCACGTCTGAACGAATGTGTGGTTTTGCTCATGACGATTGTGATGTTTTCAATGTCTCTTGTCTTAACGTGGTTTTATGTTCGCACATTCAGACTTTCTCCTTAATAATATAGTTTCAGAAAAGTATTCTTTGGTAATTCTAAATGGGGAAATCATATTAGCAACCAATGACTATCAAAGTACAACAT
The DNA here is from genome assembly GCA_903798125.1 of Danio choprae. Lineage (NCBI taxonomy): Eukaryota > Metazoa > Chordata > Actinopteri > Cypriniformes > Danionidae > Danio > Danio choprae. The sequence goes on from CAIGQW010052810.1 coordinate 453,757, forward strand.
TGTTCACTGTCAATTAAATAGTGCTGATGTTGAAGTCACACTTGCATGCAATTTTAGACTAAAAATTCAAAGTAGTGTGGTAAACAAAATAGGCACCATGTCATAAGTTGCCACTGAATGAATGTGCAAATATAAAACCAGCTTTACCTCAATGTCATCTTACTATATGAGGACATAAACAAATAAACTTCTTTACAGAGATGTCCTGTCACTTTATAAGCATTTTATGTGAGGAACAACTATCATGAGGAAATTGTGACTCTATTACTACTGAACAGAAGAAGGTCATTCTCTTATTATCCTTAACAATTACAACTTTAATAAAATAATTGCACATTTATTCCTCCACGTTTTCATTTTAATTTGAACACAAATAAAACTAAATCTACAGGAAAAATGTTACATTTATTTTGCAGAGTTCATAGTTTTGTTTTGTCTTTTTTACTTTTAGTGAATTTATGTTGAATTTATATGATAATTGAGCATGATTTGATTAGTAAAACAAACAGAAACTAAGACAGTTCAAGACAGGATCTCATGATTTCAAGAGCCTAATATGTGCAAAAAGCTTATAGGAAAACATCAACATATGCAAATCTAAGAATGTCCGAATCTACATAATCAATATTACACTAATAAAACCAAATAAGCATTAGTATAACATTTCTGATTTCATTCCATAATAATTTAAGCATTCTAGAACGACATCTAGCTCAGACTGTCACTGAATACAATAGTGAGGAAAAGTTGGTTCTATATTCGCACATTAGTTCAAAGATATTTCCCAGAGATGGGTTGCAGCTGGAAGGGCATCCGCTGCATAAAACATATGCTGGATAAGTTGGCGGTTCGTTCCGCTGTGGCGACCCCAGATTAATAAAGGGACTAAGCCGAAATGAAAATGAATGAATGAATGAATGAATGAATGAATGAGTTCAAAGATAACTTGTGACATGCTCCCTATATTGTTTACCATGGTACTTTGAATATTCGGTCTGAAATCACATGCAACTATGACTCAAAACAACATAAGCACTATTTATTTGACTTGAACAATGTTGAACTTTGATAGTCATTGACTGCTAATATGATTACCCTATGTAGAATTGGCAAAGAATATAAAGAATACAAGAATACAAAGAATTATATTATTAAGGAAAAAGTCAGAATGTGTGAATTAATTACAAACACACACTGTAATCAAATGTGTTTTACGTTTTCCAGCCCTGTGGACACAGTTGTGCTGTCAGGGGCACTTGAGTATTTTTTTCATCACTAATTTTAAACATTGACTGCTCATACGTGTGAGGATTTCTCTGGGTATTCGCTAAATTGGAAATGGCAGAGTGTGTTTGCATGCAGTAGACATAGGAAACCTGCCGTGTTTGCTTTTTATCTTGAAACGATGACAAAAATATATATTGCATTATGTGACAGCATACATGACACGTTGAGTATCACCAACTTCCTAAACACCAGAAGAACTAATTGTCACATACTGGTACTTAACTTCCAAGTATTGTGTGCTATTTAATCTAACAATAAATATTTCCCATTACTAAACATTACTTGTTTGTAAAGTTCCTCATCTCAAGACTGAGAAGGTTATTAAAAAGTTTGTTTACATACCACGTCCACACTTTTTCCATCAGTCATTCATTTCTACGTGACCATCGGTTCATGAATGTTTTTAAGCGATTATTAATAAACCTCCGGTGATCTTAATGCTGCCTGTGTAAAGTTCCAGAAGATTCAACCAATATTAAGAATAATGTTTTCCGAAATCTGCAAAAATTTCCTTGTTCCCCCAATCTGTAACCAGGAAGTGCGCGTACAGCCCTGCCAGTGTGGCGCTTCCAAAGTCATCAGTGAGCCCTGCTGCCTCCGGCGGTCAGGAGTGAAATTACAGCCTCACGGCACCTCACGGTTAGTCAAGTTCACTTTCATTTGACAAATATCGCTGAAATTGAAAGTTGACGGTTTGTTCGTTTTGTTTTCAAAGTTAACCAACACCTGCAATTTCTTTTGAGCCTTGTGATGCTTTACTTTGACACACGGTACAGGATTTATGCATGCAGAGATCATATCAATGGCTTCGTCTGTCAACAGACCAAACACGGTGTTGTTTCATTTGGACAGAGATTTGAGCAGGAAAGGGAAACAGGAACAAGGGATGTTGATCTGCAACAGGAGCCCTGCGGAATCAGGGCAACAGAGGCTTCTGTTCTGGTACCGGTGTGTTTGGAGGAGAGAGGTTGGACCAGCGTGCCCCAGCCAGGCATGTGCTCTCCTGGGACGGGATTTTAACGTGTTGTTTTAGGGGGGCTGGTTTTAGGTAGGAGACAGGAAAAGTCTGGCTATTGTGTACCACTGGCCTTCAACCTAACTGACAAGTCAGCCCATTGGCCGGAGGGTCTTGTCACTCCACACCTAATCCCTGAAGATTGGAATTAGGCCCGAGAAGCAGAAGGGGCGACTGTGGGCAGATTGCTGGGCAGATTTGGAGGCGGGGGGGAGAGATATTCTGTAGCCAGGAAGAAATTAGACACAGGCACCCGATTGAACCGCTGACCTCCAGGGGAAACCCCTGGTCAGCGCGAGGTCACGGGAGCACAAAGCAGGGCGATGAACTGCGAGAGGTCAAGCATGCATGCGTCTGAAAGAGAGCCTTTGTGAGCTCAGGCATGCACAAAATTTCCCATCAGCCACCAAAGTCACAGGCTCCTCAGGAAGCCAAGGAAGGGGGATGAAACCTGGCGATGAGGAGTGTGTGTGTGTGTGTGTGTGTGTGTGTGTGTGTGTGTGTGTGTGTGACCTCAGAAAGGACACACACAGACTGCGGCGGTAATCACATTTAATTACACATCAACCAGCCTTGTGAATGAGGTTTTTAATGCAGGCTCTCCCTACACACAAAAAGACTGACATGTGCAGCTAAACATTGCCTACCTTTGTCCTCCTAAAATCTATTAAAGCCCTCTCTATTAACCATCAGCATTGCTAAAGGCTGCAGATAATGGCCATTATGCTGATAATTGTGAATAAAAGGAACAAAAGATGTTTTTTGTGCAATGAGAATGGTATGCCTCAATCAAGCGTTCAACCAAAGGTCGGACCTATTTATAATGGGAGACTGGTAGAAACTAAAGGCTGAATTCAATAAAAGAAACGAATACCTGATTCGGTGCCAATAAACTGTCAGCGCTCGTAGCTGCTAATCAATGGTTTGCTAAGTATTCTAAACAGCGCTGTTGGTGTTTGTTCATTCCAGTGTCACTTGTTTTCATATGATCCACTAAATCAAATCATTAGTTTATAGGATGATCATGAGCTTCAAATCTTGTCCAATTTATTTTATGGGGGTGTGTTTTAAGTACAACGGGCTTATTGATGGAGATAAAAAACATTAGTTTGTTTATAAGGGAAATACTCGTAATTCAACTTAAAATCTTTAAAGTCCAGTCTTTCATTATCTGTGCATCAAAAAGTAATTTCAATTTATTTAAGAATTTTTTAACCTAGTTGAATATTCATTCATTCATTCATTTTCATTTCGGCTTAGTCCCTTTATTAATCTGGGGTCGCCACAGCGGAATGAACCGCCAACTTATCCAGCATATGTTTTACGCAGCGGATACCCTTCCAGCTGCAACCCATCTCTGGGAAACATCCATACACACCCATTCACACTCATACACTACGGACAATTTAGTCTACCCAATTCACCTGTACCGCATGTCTTTGGACTTGTGGGGGAAACCGGAGCACCCGGAGGAAACCCACGCCAACACAGGGAGAACATGCAAACTCCACACAGAAACGGCAACTGACCCAGCCGAGGCTCGAACCAGCGACCTTCTTGCTGTGAGGCTAACGTGCTACCCACTGCGCCACTGTGAGGCCCCTAGTTGAATATTGTGTAACTTAAAAAATAGTGGAAATTCGTTAAATTCATTTGTTTTTGAAAACATATGATTATATATATTTACATTCTGATTTAAGTTCTAAAAACAGAAATACCTGTAAAACATTTTAATTGTAATGTGGAAAAGCAGCATTTTAAAAGTTAAATGTCATTGATATTGATTGTAGGCGTAGATTGTACACACTGAACTGATCACCTAATTAATCAAATCAAAACAGTTATTTAAGAATGATTGTTACCTCTCATTATTTTACCATTCTTTTAATTATTTTTAAGAGAAGCCTTTTTGGTGTCGGTGTCAAATTAAATTGACAAAACTGAAGCTAAGTAAGCGTGGCGCAGTGGGTAGTCCTGTCGACCCTCACAGCAAGAAGGTTGCTGGTTTGAGCCTCGGCTGGGTCAGTTGTCATTTCTGTGTGGAGTTTGCATGTTCTCCCCGTGTTGGCGTGGGTTCCCTCTGGGTGCTCCGGTTTCCCCCACAAGTCCAAAGACATGCGCTATAGGTGAATTAGGTAAGCTAAATTGTCCGTAGTGCATGTGTGTGAATGAGTGTTTATGGATGTTTCCCAGTGATGGGTTGCAGCTGGAAGGAGATCCGCTGTGTAAAACAAATGCTAGATAAGTTGGCGGTTCATTCCGCTGTGGCGACCCCAGATTAATAAAGGGACTAAGCCGAAAAGAAAATGAATGAATGAATGAAGCTAAGTAAATGATACGTTTAAACTAAGATCACAACTGCAATAACTTAAATAACTTTTGTAAAAAATATACAAATATATATTAAAACATAAATTAATACATTTTCTCCTAATGCCATATTTAGGGTTGAGAATAAGAATTCATTACTGAGGAAATCACAGATATCTAAAATGGTTACAGCCTCACTTTAGTAGGAACATTTGTGAGATGACAGAATATTAGCTGATGCTTGAAAATAGTGTTCATTGTTTTAGGAAGATTTGGTAAATAAGCAGAACGCAGCCTCAGACACATCGACGGGTCACTGTGTGGGGCTCAGTATAAACCTTGCTGGGAATTTCTTCCCACAGTAACACATGCACAGGCATAGCACAGCTCCTTGGCATGTGCATTTGGACAGTAAAAGTGTCAGAATGACATTTACACCATTAGAACGACTAAATCTCTCTACGTTACAGATACTGCTATTACAGCTATGGGCGAAGCTCTCACACACACTCAAACGCACAAGATGGCAATTGTGAAGCGAAAAACTGTGCATTCAGTATTTACTCGGCCTGACAGCTATAATTTTGGTTTTCACACAGCTTAAAGATAGGGGGTAATTAAAGTGAGAATGTTTTCCTTTCAGATTAGTTGTCCTGTCCATTTATCAGTTGTCCAACCACATGTGTACAGACGCTGGATGCCTGTGAAGCACTCACTGAAAGTCAGTCTTTCAGAAAGAGCGCCAAATTGTCTTTGCCCATTAAAAGCTGCTCTCCACCCAAACATGGCGTCTCGGCCTGACAGGCGGCTATTTTACAGGCCTGAAAAATTCCTTTGCCTCTTTCCTTCCGTCTTCTGCTGTACCCATCGCTCCCCTCCTCGTGACTGCCAACTACAGTAGCGTCTGTTAGTACATCTCAATCAGGTCTTCATGTTGAATTGGGCTTAACTAACCCCACACAAACACCCATGAAATAGCAGAGAAAAAACTTGTCATAAATCTTTACACAGGGAGGGGGGGGGGGAAACCTCAGACTCATAAAACAGAAGGGTGACAAGAGTTGCGCTGATGGGCTGATCTATGTAGCCTCTACTCTCAAAGTTACGCACAGCCATCCGCATGCAAACTCGCCATATATCAGCCACAGGGGATGGAGGGTCCAGTCAATGGCGGGGCCTGTTACATGCAACCAGCACAAAAAGGGCCTCTCTGTCAGCTCCCGTCGAGCTCCTCCAATTAAAATCCTTTTTTGAGACATGGTTATGTGTAAATGCCGACACTTGACCGATTTTTTGATATACAGTCTTGGTAAGGGGGTCCGTGAGGAAAAAGAAGGCACCTCATTCCTGTGTGGCAGAGGGGAGTGATTGGTGCAGTTTGAGGTTTCTGTAAAACTAACGGATCATTTATGGCTTTGCTTGATGAAAGTGAATTCTAAATATAATATATTATGCCATAAATGCTTTGATTTGGCCTCAGTTTACACAAGCAACGCCCTCTGGAAACCGTTCTGTGCTGCGTTTGGGCCTCTCAATAATTCTTTGAGAAATCTGCGTAGGCCGTTTCTCACTAATTATAACCTTCACAGTAAAAAGAGAGGAGGCAGTGGCAGCTCAGCGTCTTAGAAGAGGAAAGCGTAGAACACGGAATATTTCAGTGGCTCCTCCCACTTTGGCCCCACCCACTGAAACCCAGCCAATCACAGGCACATTGCTCAGACCAGATGCTGGTTCACAGCTGCTGAGGAATTAGTGGGGTACAGCCAGTGCTGCCCTAACATTACTAATGAATCTCTTTTAGATGAATTTGCTGGCTTCACTTGCAGCAAGTGAGCTATCCAGCCCCTGGCCTCTGATTGACCTCATCCCTGACCACGTTATCTCCTTCGTAGTGACTGAGGGGAACAGATGGGGTACAGGAATACCCCCCTTTCCTCGCCCGTTTTTTAGTCTTTCTGTCCCTCCATGGAATAACCATATAACTCCCTAACCCCCCTTTTTTATGGACTGCGACCTCTAATCTCTCCCTCTTCTCCATCAACAGTGCAGCTTTATTAGGCTTGTCTGTTGGAAATTAATGCTGCGTATCAAAGCAAAGTCTTTGTTGACGTCATAACAAAATTAGTATAGTCTATCCAGTACATAAAAGCTGTTATTTCAGTGATGATATATTATTATTTTACTACTTATTGTTATTTGTTTCTCCTCTTAGTAGCGACAAGTGACTTTTTTGAATATTTGAATCATTCGTTTGCCGTGGCGATTCATTCAACCGTTCGAATTCATAAACGCGTACCATTTGTTTACCGTATTTTATATGGCATAGTAAAAGTACCGTGGTATATTTTCAGATTTTACGATATCGTTTACGCTTTTTTATTGGCTTTTAATTTTTATACGCTTTTATTAGCAAGTTATTAGACATTTAATGAACCGATTCATCTGAAAACACTGAGTCATTTCGGAACCAAACAAATCATTACTGATTTGCTCGTCGGGGGATTTTGAAGACGAAGTTTTGTGTCTAAACTGTGAGTTACTTATTATTATTAACTTATTGTTTCTTAAACTGCTGTGTTAAAGCAATATCACACAGTCACTATCTTTATAATTATTTACCTAACGTTACATCACAGAAAAGGCTCAAAACGTCGTTGCTAAACTAATGTTTTGAGTTAGCAATGTTTTTTTATAACGTAAGTGTTTGTTAATGTCTTAAATTTTTCTTTTATATTTATGAGTTATATTTATAATCAAGTAGCAAACAGCTTACCTGTGATATTGCTTTATTACATTCACACATAAAAAAATACTATAGTAATTTTAGTAAATACTGCAGTGTTTTTAAACCATACTATAGTCTATTATACTGTATTACACACTGTGAAATATTTTAAACAATTGTGAACGGTGGTGTATAACATAGTTAGTAGAAAACTCAATACAATATTGGGCAATTTAATTAATAGGTAATAAAGTTTGTTGTATCACCACAGCAACGATATAATTACCTCATTACAGATTAATTCTAGTACTTTATTCTATGTAACACTTTGGTATTTATAAGTTACTGTAATATATTTTCATACCCTTTTTACCCTTTGTTATTCATGAGGTACAATGTTTTTCAACATGTTAACACACACACACACACACACACACACACACACACACACACACACACACACACACACACACACACACACACACAACCTTAAGTATTATATATACATATACTAGTTACATTTCAAAACAATTATTTTTAGAAAGAAACTTATGGATACATTCTTGCATTTAATGACTGTTACCCAGCATGGCTCTCCCATTTGCTCATTTTGTTAGATCTAATAGGCACATGGATGAACACGAACAAACACACACATATAATTCAGAAGAAGCACAGCAGCTGAAGTGAGTAGGAATCAAAGAGACATTGGGGATTTTTAATGGCTCCAAATGGCCATACAGTGGTGACAGTGTAGAATCAACATCCATCCATTATCTCTGCATCCGCTACTTACTCAGCCTTCATGAACACATGCTCGCAGCAACACACACACACAGAGACACACATGCTTACCAGCACCACACACACATACTTGCAAATACAGTCAGGTACAGAGTACACGTTTAGAAAAAAGTGTGTCACACTTGTTTCAGGTCCTCTGGAATCCCAGACCCCCTCCTCACTCTCTCGCGCTCTCACTTTTTATTGCCCCGTTTCCTCCTCCTCCCTCATTCCGTGGTGCAGAAATGTGTGTGAGGATCGCCACAGAGCAGCTGCTGGCAAGAGCTGCAGGTTCGGGCCAAAGAGAAACACATTATCCTGTTCTAAACAGGAAATGTCTTCTTAAATAGCCATAAGTAAAGGCTTCACTGCACAGTTGGGCCTTGGAAACACACAATTTTTTATTTCATGTCGAAAGCCGGCATATGTAAACATAATCACACATAAATCTAAACAGTTATTAGTTCACAGTCTGCCTTTTATATATCCTCATAGCACAGAGAGCATTTGTGACCTGGAAAGGCTGTGAAGCAGTTGTTTGTTGCGTTTATGTGTGTGGTATTGTTGCATTATGTCTGACATCATTTTGTAATTTCAAAATCATTTAAGTCATTTTATTTGATGTTTTTAGGTATATTATTTTATAAGATATTGTATAAGTGGGGCGACACAGGGGCTCAGTGGTTAGCCCTGTCGCTTCACAGCAAGAAGGTCGCTGATTCGAGTCCCGGCTGGGTCAGTTGGCATTTCTATGTGGAGTTTGCATGTTCTCCCCGTGTTCTCGTGGGTTTCCTTCTGGTGCTCCAGTTTCCCGCCACAGTCCAAAGGTGGGGTATAGGTGAATTAAATAAACTAAATTGACCGTAGTGTATGTGTGTGAATGAGTGTGTATGGATGTTTTCCCAGTACTTGGTTGCAGCTGGAAGGGCATCCGCTGTGTAAAACATATGCTCAATAAGTTGGCCCCTGATGTATAAAGGGACTAAGCCGAAGGAAAATGAATAAATGATATTGTATAATCTTACATATGAATTATTTTTACTGACCACATCCATCCCTTAATGATCACCTTGGCTTGTACCCATCTTGTCATGGCTATTTTTTCAACAGGATAACACCATTTTACAAATCTGAAATCATCTTAAACTGAAGTCTTGAACAGTAAATAGACATTAAAAGACACTGGATCTTAATTTAATAAATGCAGTTACGTACTAGCATGGCGGACCTAAAAAAAAAAAAAAAAAAAAAAAAATTTTGTCATATAAAATAAAGTTGGTAAGGACTGTATTGATATATACTGTAGATATATTTGCACACACATACATATAATAGCAGTATTTGTATATATATTTGCTTAAAATGTGTGCTTGCTGTGTGTTTAAATCAAGTTCTATTGGTGAAAAAGGTTCAAAATAAGATCCATAGCATGCATTCAGAGCACAGAAATAATGAATTTTAATTTCATGTCAGCTTCAAATAAATGCCACTTTTTGTGACATTAATGCAAAGACACTTTTCATGTACTTCTTTTTAGGCCCACTTGTGTATTTTCTGCTTGGCGCTTGTGTGTTGTGAATGGCCGTGGTTTTGTGTTCGCCTGCACATGAGTGAGTGGCCTGCACACAGACAGTGGCTATCCACATGAAAGCCTTCCCTGTCCCCACAATTTCGTCTTTGTTGTTACACTGGTCTGATCAAGGGCAGTCTTTGTGAGCTCCCTGTGCCCTGCCTGCGTGCACTTTCAAGGGGATATTTCTCTTCCATGTCTACCCCTTTGCTTTCTTCTCTCTCTGAAATTTAGCTCCGTAATTCTTGCCTTTTTCCAGGTAAATGAAAAAAGAGGGCCACCCGATTGATGTGTTTGGCGGCTGTAGGGGAAGCAGTGGTGTGGACAGAGGAAAGTGATTGAGGAATAAAGCCATGTCTTCCCTTTGTCATTACGTCCTCCTCCCTATTTGTTTTCTTTTTCAAGTGTCCTGAAACAACAGTGCTGCTCTTTATTTTCTGTAATAGTGTTGCTTATTTGCTGTGAGCCGTTGACTTTGTGCCAAAGCCACATTTTCCAGCGAGTTTTGAGTTGTAAACCGCATCAAAGGAGGGGTGGGGTGGGGGTCATTCCTGCAGTGAGTGTAAATATTTGGGCACAGAACCCATAGTGGGTGGCACTTTGTGTTCACGAGAGAGGAGTGGCATTGCCCTTGGACACGGAGAGATAAAACCATTCCCCTCTAAGCCTCAACGCAGGATCTAACCCTTTACCCACCTCTTCTTCACTGTTTAATTAGCTCTTATGAAATTAGATGAAGCCCACAGATACACCACAAGGGGAATAACTAGCGCTCTGGGTCTCATTGTGGAGACTTAATATTCTGAGCAGGTCTGTTGTCTGTATTTGAGGGTCCTAGAAACAGGTGGTCAGGAATTAAACTAGATTTTTACAGTTTCTAAAAAATGTCATGCTTGCCTCTGCAAGTCTTGCCACCCCACGGTGACGCTTAAGTCTTCTGGGTGGTTGAACCTTTTCTGTGCCGCACTCCATAGAGGTTTTAAGGTGGTTGCTTGTACATGTATGTAAATGCTGATGAATTCTGGGATGTTGCGCAGGAATACTGAGTAGTTTCAAAATAAGTAACCCTGGGTTAACAATTAATACTGAGTATTCATAAACTGGTGATTAACACTGTACATCGCTAAACCCCAGGTTAATGTTCTTTTATTTGTGTTTCAGTGTCACTGACTGAACAAACCAGGCACATGACATGTTTACACTATGGTTTTGGCATTGTGCATCCTCGTATTGTTGCAGACTGTATGCAGTTTGTTTATTCAGTTGGGCTTTTTTTAGACTATTATGGTAAGAATAAAACAGTCTCTTCTTTACTCCAATTCACATGCTTTCTTCCTCTCAAACCATGAATGGACTGTTTACAATGCGCAATGTTTCCATGATTGTTCAAAGCATGTGTATATTAGGCCCGATTGGCTGTAAGTGTGTGCAGGGGTAAATTTGGTGATTGGTCATTAAAGCCCACTTCTTATATTAACCTGTAATTTTCTTAATCTTAAATCACTGATCACACAATTTAACAAGTGTACAGTCATTTCAGTGTTTGAAAGGGAAAATTTAAAAAAAAAATAGTCATGGGAAATGTCAAATTAATTTTCATTATGGTCTGAGTAGTTGATAAGCAGCTTGAAAAGATGTGCATATAAGAATGCACAACGCTAGCAATTTTGTGTAAGCAGGTCCAGTCAGTGACAATGACAATGCAATGTGCAAATATGCAAATAGTGATGGTAATCCAAGTTTTAGGAATGTATATGTCACTGTAGATTTGTTTTTAACACCAGGTAAATTATGGGAGGCCAGGAAGAGTACCCATTTTAGATATAAATAGTCAAAAACTGCATGACAACTCCACATTTCTTATTTAAAAACTCTGAAAGGCTTCACAATTTGAAACATGCAGAAAGTAAATAAGTTATGCAGAAGTTTAATACTTGAGGTTAAAGGCTTAGTATGAGCAATAGCGATAGTGTTGTTTTGGCCATAACTAATAAATGTAAGTTGCTCATCGGTCAAATAGGTTTTTATGAAAACAAGGATTATGCAGGGAACATGTTTTGTGCTCTGAACATCCCAAAATTGATTCAACCATCCGCACCCTAAAGCAATGTTGTACGAAACCACTACCATAGCCTATATCTGGACAAAAGGAAAATCAGACCTCGGATTGTCCACGGGGGCTGTTTAGCGTAGTTGGAGCCTGTTCTGTCAATAACTATGATTATCAGCTCGCTGAGGTCATGCTACAGAGGGAGGAGAGGCCTCGAGGTGTCAGAGGTGGGGCGCATATGCCCACAAGGTATAAGGACCTGTGCTTCTACAACATGTGGGTGTACTTATATACGACCTTACCAGAGTCACCCCAGCCCTGCCTTCCAGGGCTCTAATCATAGTCTCCATGTCCTCAAGCTACACGGTGTGGTCAGCAGACATTCTGGCTGCAGTGGAGAAACTTCAGATGCCCGCATAATTTTCTCCTTTTTTAACTGAATCTCACCAGTGACCCCGGCCTGGCCTCTCGCTCACCCCAGCCTCCGCACGTCTAGCACCCGACCAAAACAACTTTACACCCTCCTGCTCAGAGTCTCGAGTACAACACAGACTTCCAGAGTTCAGCCAATCGTTTTGTATCAAGGCAATAAATCTGAATTGTTATTGTTCGCCCTATTATTTGCAAGCGAGGGTATGTCTGTGTGTCAGAGATCGGCGCTGCATGCGCGAGCCACAGGTTGCACATTTGGTTTTAATTGCGGCCGTTTCAGTCCAGGGCAAATGGAAAGCACATGGAAAGCCCTCCACCTGCCTTGAGTCAGCTACTGACAGAAACACAGCAAATCACACTGACAAGAGGAAGGGAGGCACTGAAAGAGAAGGGGAAAAAACTATAGCGAGTTGATAGAGGGCGTGCAGTGAATAATTAATGATGGATTCAGAAGGAAAATAATCTTTAAAAGGTAAAGGAGAACAATTAAGGATTCGAGACTAATGAAGTGCATGCAAGCGAATAAGTTTTGGTTGCAGGTAGGGGGCGCAGTTTTTCATTGGCCACACAGGATCCTTGTGTGCTGTTTGGAAAAATGCCTGTGCCTGGCTGACTTGATAAGAAACACATGCAATTCGGACAAAGAGACTCCTCTTGTATGATTCCCTCTGCTGAGGCGAGAACATAAACAAGCCGATTCAAATTAAAGAAGCCAGTGTCAAAATATTTCAAGCCACCCAACCTGGACTGAACAGATTTCAACAGAAACAAGACTGAGATACCGGCCTAGATGCTTGACAAAAAAAAATCTGTGATCTGGCAACAGAAGCAAGTGATGAAAACTGTTTTATGGAGAGATAAAACAGTAAAGTGATTACAAAGAGGAAGAAAAAAACATGACAGACTTCCATCAGCTTGGTGTTGCTATGGCCTTGATGTGCAGTTCAACTGCTGCATTTTATGTAGACTATACAGACTGATTTCTGCTGCATTTAATACTTTGAACCTTTACTGTTTAAAGGTCACTGGTATTTATACATAATGCACGCTGTTGTTTTCATATGAGGAACATCCTGCGTTGTGTTACAGTTTACAGAGGCAGACGGATATCACATGTGTGAGGCTAAAGTGTTTTCGCAACTAAAAATAGTGTCTGTGGGAAAAATGTGTGTTTGCTGACAAGTTTCATTCATGCTAGTTTTGACTAACTGTATGAACAAGCAACCTTTTACAAGCCACAGATTTGAAAAGTTCTTGGAAGCTTGTTGGAAATCGGAATGCACATACTTTTTCCAAATCTGTCACACCAAGTGTATTCTGCACGCTGACATACAACATGCTTAAGGGCTACAAATATTTCAATATCTAATTTATCTTTTCAGGACAGGCTTGTAAACAGTTTGCTATTGCAAGCCTATTTCCACATCAGAGTAATAATATTTTTATTACTATGAAAAAGTGCAGTCATGTTTCTCTAACAGTTGCTCATAATTTCTACTTTCTAGCTTACGTTTATGACTTGGTATGTCCCAATTGCAAGTTCAGTTCTCAGAACTGCAACGTTATCTTAATAGCAATTATCTCACAGTTGTGGCTTAATTTCTCATAATTATGTCTGACCATGTTATTTTATCATTAATAAACTGCAACCTTACACTTCAACATAGTATTAGTTTCTCATTAGATTAAATGAGACTAGAATACACAATTGTAAAGTCTGACTATATTTTGCTATTTATTCATAACTGCAACTTTATATTTAAAAAATCGGAAGCCATTGACTTCCATAGGATTTTAATGGCTTTCAGTTACCAGCATTCTTTTAAATACCTTTTTTGTGATTAACAAAACAAAAATGAACTCATGAAGGATTGGTACCACACTTGAGGGTGTGTAAATGGTGGGTAAATTTTAATTTTTTGGGTGAACTCTCCCTTTAATGTGAAATCTGCTAAATCTAGCCTCATTTAACTACATAAGATTGGAGTTTCTTCCCCCCCCCCCCCTTTGTTTGTGCAATCTTGAACTCAGCTTAATTGGGGGGCACAAGGGGAGCTTGTGTTACATCCATGTCCGGCTGGGTATATGACTGATCCATGCGATTGCCTCATCAGTGTGAGGTTGGCCATCCTGCACCAATCAGTGGCCATGCATCATCTCCTATCTCATTTAGAGTCACTTAACTCCATGCCTAAAACTTCACCAGTACCATACGCAAAACCCTTCTGCTGCCTTCAACTCTTCTGAGGTCACAGCCAGCCTACCAAATGAGTTTCAAATGTTCATGTTATTTATGATTAGGTATCAATTCACTCTACAAATCCCTTGCAGATGTTTTTGTCACTGCAATCCTCTTCCACATACGTAGGCTTGCATTTGCGTACGTGTGTGTTAGAGAGAGAGGGTCTTGTATGAATTATACATACAGCAGGTGTTACTGTTTACCACTAAGCCTTGAGCCTGGGTTATACATCACAGGCATGGCAATATCATCTCAGTTCAGGCACGGATGAAAATACATTTACAATCTGACCCACCTCCATCCTCCCCAATAAGAAAAATGGCAAGAACTGCTGAAGTTTAATGGCAAATGGAACGACTAATAGGCTAATGGTTGAATGAGAATTAGCATTGTGTTTTATTATGATTTTACAGGCTGTAGTCTTAAATATAAAGGTTCATTTTTGGCATTCATGATTCCATGAAGATGTATGGAACTTATCCATTTTTAAAGTCCATAAAGTCCTTATCCATTTTTCAAAAATCTGTTTGGGAAACCAAAAGGGTTCTTGTATAGCATCACTACAAAAACTCTAAAGTTTTTAAATATAAATATTTAGTACACAATATATTAATATTGCGTCTGTTCCTATTTTTAATTACTTATTTAAATTAGTATATAGGACACAAATCAATTAATCTTAGTGTGGATGTGTGTTTTAGCCTGCTGTGTTCTTATGTGCCAGTAGAGGGGGTCATCAAAATGTCTGTCCAGAATTCAGAGCTTAATTATACTCACTGTGGCTGTCTGATTGATTTTATTCTAAAATAATGTTTTGCTAATTTAATAATGTCTTGTTATTTATGATTTTATGATTCATCTGGGCCACTTGTGGGCTATTGTCCTTAATAGTTTAACTCTTAGTCTAATTATGCACAGCTGAACCACCTCAGCTCTCACTAGGCATACTTCAAACTTACAGACAGTGGTATTAAGACAAGTTCAATCTAAACTAAAGGACAGTGGCCCTCCACAACCAAGATTTATTTTAAAGCTAGAAAATGTTTGGCCATGATCTGTATAAATGTTAAAAATGTAATAAATTCCTACACTTACACCAGCTTCTGGTTGACATTGTGAACACCCCTTGTTTTTCACCACATCCTGCCACTATTCCAGTAATGTCCACATTCACAAATCCAGAATATTTATGGTGGATAAAATCCCTCCCTTTTTTTCTCTATGACAAATGTTTTCAGATCTTTAATGAGACATTTGCACATCTCCTTGCATATCATGAACACAAACAATATTGTTTTTTATGTTATTACAGTAATTTAAGCAAGAAGTGCTTGCTTTAAGTGGGCTTCATAGTAATGTTGCTGTGAATTCTAAGAAGCGGGACTGAATGTTGCAGGCCTCATCGTTCGACTCATTATACAATTCCCCTGTGGCCTCCTCTAGAACATCTCTCTTACTGAAACTTACCCTTTCAGATCTCATCAGTCATAGGTTACCCCCGCTGACAGGCCTGCCTTGAGATTGACGCACACATCTTTAAACACACACTGCCGTATTCCTTCTTTTCCCTCTCCCTTGTAAGGCATTTACACAGTGAAGCAAACCTGGACACACCACACATATATACCAGTGTCCTTTAGGCTCCTCCACACGCCACGTCTGTGCAGCTCTGAGAAGCTGAAATGGGACTTGAGGCTCAAAGGACACTAGGAAGACAGCACACATGACCTTCCTCAACCCCTCTTTCCTTTTGCTTCAACATCTGGTTTGGTTATCCCTATCCCTGCCGGTGATCCTTCTCACACACACACACACACAACCTCGACAAAACACACATGTGCACCACCTCTTGCCCTCCGTCCATTAATCGTATCAGCCACATCATGCCCTCTGCTTTCGCCGTGATTGGTAAAGTAAACCCAAGATGTGAAAATGATGTATGAGCTGCTCTGCTACGGAAACGACAGTCGAGCAGAACCTCAACCTCAGCCGGACCCCGCTGTGCTGCTCTCTCCCCCTTTGAAGGACCCCACTCTTCTCCCAGAAACCCTTTTTCTCCCAATAGGCAAGACACACCTGTCCTCCTTATATGTCACAACGTTTTACAGGCAAGAGTTTTTCAGCCCTTTATTGGAAGCATCTGAGCCGAAGCCTTGTTAGAGAGAGGACCTGCCAAAGGATGTTGTTGGCTTATGTGCCGTACTGTACATGCAGTTAATTTTGGAGAATGCAAGACCCATTATCATAAACGCTGCACTGCTTTTGTTGCACAGCAGAGAGAAAAAAAGTCTCTAGATGATGCATTTTGTCATTAGATTTTTTTTTCAGTAGTGCAGTGGATTGTAATGATTCTGCGGAATGAGAGCATTGTGCTGTCATTGTGAATAATAAAAACATCAACTAACTGTTGTCTCGAAAGACAATGTGGGGTTCATTTTCAGCCATCTTGTCGTCTGCAATCACACTGCTATTTCTCAGCCTAAACACACCACACGCTGCCTCAGCTTCTGCTATAGAACAATGATCATCTCACTGAACCATAATTCTGTTCCTTGAACCTCAAAGAGAGTCTATAATAATTAAGAGCACAACACAATCACTGAATGAAAATGGTTTGTGCTCTTTCCACAAATGAAGCTGATGCGCCACTAATGTGCAACACAGAAATGTGTGTGTGTGTGTCTGTGGGTGGGTGTGCTCTCATCGGCCACTTTGTTAGGTACATCTTTTCCACTGATTGTTAATACAAAAAATTAATAAGCCAGCTCAATGCATTGTAGACATGTTCAAGATGTTTTTCTTAAGTTAATAATAATAATTAATAATAATTCCTTACATTTATATAGCGCTTTTCTGGACACTCAAAGCGCTTTACACATTTTTGGTGGCATCCACCACCAACAATTAAACCAACAGTCACATTTGGGAGGGATGATATTTCTTATTCATCTCTTGGGTTAACAGTGAATTATCTGAAAAACAGAAGATATCCAGTGAGCAGCAGTTTTGTGTGTGTAAATACCTTGTTGATATCAGGTCAGAGAAGAATGGCAAGACTGGTTGAGCTAAGCTGAAAAACAACAGTAACTCAAACAACCACTTGTTACAACCCAGAAGAACATCACAACACATTGAACCTGATGCAGATGAGCCACCGCAGCATAAGAGTACACCAGTGTTACTCCTGTCAGCTAAGAACAGGAAACAGAAAATTCACACAGGCTCACTAAAACTGGACAATAGAAGAATGGAAAAGATTCCTGGTCTGATTTCATCAGTATTGGATGGTACAGTCAGAATTGGCATAAACAACATGAAAGCATGAATCCATTCAGGATGGTTCAGGCAAGCTCATCTTGTGATGGCTACTTTCAGCAGAATAACAGACCATGCCACAAAACTCAAATCATTTCAAACTGCTATCTTCAACATGGCAATGAGAGCACTATACCCAAATGACCTCAATAGTCAGCAGATCTCAAGCCAACTTTGGCATGTGGTGGAACAGGAGATTTGCATCATGGATGTGCAGCTGACAAATCTGCAGCAACTCTATGGTGCTATCATGTCAGAATCTCTGAGGAATGTTTACAACACCTTGTTGAATCTATTCCATGAGGAATTAAGTCAGTTCAGAAGGCCCATTTTGTGTACCTAATAAAGTGGCCATTATATGTGAGTGTGTGTGTAATGCATTTTTCACTTCAGTACACATTCTGGCCCTTACCATTACAGTATTTTTGTTTTGTTCAGTATTGTTTTCTTTTCGCTAACTTCATGATGATATACTATTCACAACAATGTTTTATTATCACAGTTGACCGGTCAACTATTAGTCAGCAGGAAATTACCTAAATGAAAAGTTGAAGGAGAGTTAAAAGAAACACAGATGATGTAGGCCTATTTCAAGTCAAAGTCTTTTTAAGTTACAGAAAGCATACATGTAAATTCACACATGCAAAGAACTGAATAGCATAAGAGACAAATAGTTGTCCAGTACGCTTTTGTTGTGAGGCCTGTGAATTTAGTTATAGATGCCTTGTCAGTATTGTAAACTGCCAAACAGTGCGAAGGTACCATATTCATTTGCAATGGGAACATGCTTAGAGAGAATTGTCAGCCCTTAAGGTTCGTAACTGCACCATTGATGAGTCATTGTGGATGAGGTTTCACAAAATGAGTTTGTGTATCTGATGTCAGAGATAAAAACTTAAGAACAAGTCATTTTGCCCTTCCTATTTCTTTCTTTTTTGGGTCTGGTTGGGAAATATTTCATTATTATGGGAATGACTTTTTTTAATAGATCAAGTAAAATTAGATTTCCATTGACAATAAAGAGTTGGATTTTTTTGAATGAATGATTTTTTGAATGAATGAAATTGATCTCAAATTTCAATAAAGATAAACAATTTAATGTGTATAGAACAATTGCGTATTTACATATATATTGGATACCTCTCAGTGATATAAAGAAATTAAATAAAAAGCCTTTAGTTAATATTTTATTAAGTGGCAGAAGGACATTGCATCTCTCACTTTCCTTGACACACATCAGTTCATATATTAGGAATTTAAGGAAGTCAGAAATAAACCAATTTCATATTAGGAGTCTTTGACACACAGATGATGGCTGTCTTCCCACAAGAATCATCCACTGAGACTTCATGGGGATTCTTTGGATAAAAAAGTTGTATTGTCATTTACCATAAAAGTCATATCAGTTTAAGTGGATGGGGTTCTAACTCTGGTTTGCTTTTATTCTCTGTTGTGCTGCTCTGTGTTCTGTGCATGCATGTTGAGTCAATGTATCGTAATACATCCCCAGGAATCATAATTACATTAGTTTGAAAAGATGTCAGGGGTTTGCATGTGTGTGTTGGGGGGGGAAGGAGTGGAGGGGGAAGCTCATCCCATTTTGTGGAAATGCTGAAACTCCAGGAGGTCTGACAGCCAATTAAATAAGCACCAATCCAGCTCCACCCTACCCCCACCCACCCTTCGCTCCAAGACCCCCTGCACCTCCTATTCAACACTCATTCCTCACTCAGAGAGGCAGACAGAAAAAGCGAGAGCAAGAGACTAAGGGAGTGAGAGACAGAAAGAAAGAGAGATCTCTATTGTCATCACTGTCTGTCAGTCATAGCCATGGGCCTTGGAGGTAAAGCAGATAGACCAAAGAGCAGAGAAAGGCCATTGAGTCTTTGGATATGTTCGGTACCTTACAAGCCGTAGGGTGTTTTTGGTGGGGATTCAGCATAGGGCAGAATTCAGCTTAAAAAGAAAAGGAAAAAAAACAGAAGCCCAGTCATTGGCCAGGCCACCTGTACAGATGGAGAAAATGATTGACCCTGTACTACACTTTTATGACATGATAAGAATGACAAGAGCCGAGGAGTTACAGAGTGAACAAAGCAAATGATAAAGTTCGCTTTGCATCTATCAGTCTACAACAAAATGTGCATTGATAGAATCTGTCTTAACTCTTATTGAAATTCTTATTTCAATATATTTTCCAATCAACATTACTCCCCCATGAAAAGAAAGAAGACAAAATGACTGGCTGATTTATCTCTCTTGAATATTTTATTGCTGTCAAAACATTTGTAAAGGGATTAAAAGTGGGGACTTAAAAGACAAACAATCACATGAGGTAACAGGAAAGGAAAAAGAATAGGACATTGCATGGAATAATCCCCAGACCAGTCTCTGATAGCCGGCCAATAGTTTGAATCAATACAGTCAAAGAATGTAAAAGTTGTGAAGGCTATAGTGAACATTCATCATGGCCTCTGCACCACAGTCTTTTCACATCCTCATTGGTCATTACATGCAGAGCTCAGACAACCACCGGAAACTGAATACTATTACAAGAGAAAACACGTTCAGGACGTTTCGTGTTGCATTCTGTTTTTGTAAGTGTTATAAAACTGCTTCAGTAACGACACACTGTAACTAAAAAATAAAGCCCGATCGATACAAAATAACATATTGAGTTGTGAGAACAACATCGTGCAAAACAGACATGCTTCTGGTTTGACTTATTTCATTACCTAAAAAATATGCTTGGGTTAATTCTATAATGTTTTTAACATGTGTTTTCAGTTTTCTGTATTAGCAATTTAATCTGAAATCACGTCCTGTTTAAAAAATATTCAAACGCCTTTCATTGACGTACATTTTTTCTCCTTCTATTTTTAACATATTAAGTCACATTGCTTCAATGATGTTTAAAATCCATAGCCAAAATAATCAAGTGATAGAAGCACGTTTCCAGAACGGATCAGAAAAGGTATTTGGATTTACTTTAAATAGCCGGTTAACCGAGCACAGCGGCTTTGGACTTGTGTTTAACGGGCTCTCCTGTGTTTTACAGCACACGGTTCTGTCTGTTTGTAGCCGTCGTGTTATATCGTTCTAAACCTTATTTAACTATAAAGTTTAGGTCGTACATTTAAAACGTCAAATGTATATTGTCAGCTTTGAAGAAATTTGTCCTTTAAAACAGTTTAACACATTTGATCAAACGCAGGCCTTTTACAAAATTCTGTTTTTTTCTGTGGACTATATATTTAGCATAACTAAAAATAGGGACAAAACCAGCCCAGCAGTTTATCCATATTTACCCCAGCATTTTTAAAGAGTAAATGTATTAATATTATGCTAATTGTCGTCGTCGTTGTTGTTGTTAATAATTATATATAATTTAGTTGGTGGCATACTTTAAAAACTTGCTGAATAAATGTAGAAATTATATAGGTTTTCCAAAAACTACTTGGAATATTCAATCGTTGATTTTAAACTTTTCACATAAGCATTTTCAGTTTTGAGTTTGACAGCATATGGTTGAAAGCAGCGAGCTTTTTCCCGTTGGCCTCCAATATTTCTTATAAATCTATAATGAATTTTAGAAGGCGATTTGAAGTGATATTTTAGTTCTCAGCTGGGCACCTCAGACACAAAGGGAAAGGTATGAAGCTTCCTCAGGGGGGCGAGAGAGTCTCCTGCCTTTGAGAGTTCAGAGTTTTCCATTGAGCACTTACGATGATGGACCTTCTTTCTTGATGCAGCTCGCTCGGCTTTCTGAATTTCATGTAACACCCTAAAATAACTTTCAGCAGTAAATCAGCAAACAGATCAGTACTTAT
>CAIGQW010052810.1:481162-496305 GCA_903798125.1 Danio choprae
TGTGTGTGTGTGTGTGTGTGTGTGTGTGTGTGTGTGTGTGTGTGTGTATGAGAGAGAGAGAGAATATGTGTACAGCACTGTTGCCTTTTGCCAAGGGGGGCGTTTGCTCATGTAGCTTGTAAAACTCAATGTCTGGGCACCCTTTAAGCCTTCCCTATGAAATATCACTCGTGTTCTTGCTGTCCAGTGATAAAACAGCCAGCAGGATTTGGAACTGATCTACAGAAGAGGCCACCTGTTGCAGAGGACAAGCGAAATACATGAATCATTATCGGTGCATAGTATGATGCATCACATAAGTCCTAATTTTGTTAATTAGCCATTCTCTTTAATGCATTTGAAACTAATTTTGGAAAGGGATGTAGGGTATGCAGATAGGGGCAGTTCACAAATAAAAAACACATTGTGGTGTAAACAGAAATTTTCTCTTTTTTTTTTTCTTTTTTTTTTCCTTCTAAAAGAAATTTTGTTTTATTTACCTTTAATATTAAATTGTTTCCGAGGTTAATAAATAATTAAATAGTGAAAATGGTGTAAATCAAGAGATCTGCAAGCCCACAAAATCATTCAATACTTGCCTTTACCCCTCTTTTTTACTTTCCCAGCCTTTCCAGTTCTTCTTTAACACTGTTCCCATGTCTTTTTTTTGTGGTTGATGGAGTCGGTTGTTCATTCTTCTCATAAAATCAAATCAGCAGTGGTCTTGGGACCTTGGTGTGTATCAGAGGGTGAACACAGGGTCGTCTCGTTCTCTCTTTAAAAAGAAAGTGATGCCCAAGGCCTGGAGATAGAGACTGATAAAAGGCAGCAGAATGCGAGAAAGAAAGAAATGAGGGATGGTGGGGAGAGGGAGGAAAAGAGATGGTTCATTGTTGAGTGGGCAGTCTCATCACTTGATGACTGTGGCACTCCTCAACCCTGCAGCTGGGTTCTGATGCCCTCACAAACTGTCTTTCTTCTTCCCAACAACAACCATGGCTTCGGGGGTCACAGAAGATGCCTGCCCTGCCATGTGATGGCGCTACAGATGTGGTGAGGGAACCTCTTTAACAGCCAGGGCAAACAGCAAATGCGTCAGATACAAAGGGAGGGCCACAATACTGTCCTTGTATCTTTCTCCCAGCTGCTGTATTTAACAGCTGCAATAAAGAGCTTATTTGAAAAACCTGAAAAAAAGAGAAGAAATTGAATGTCTCAGACTTTTTAAGGGATGTCTCTGTTT
Source organism: Danio choprae (assembly GCA_903798125.1). Taxonomy (NCBI): domain Eukaryota; kingdom Metazoa; phylum Chordata; class Actinopteri; order Cypriniformes; family Danionidae; genus Danio; species Danio choprae. Next base: position 482,385 of record CAIGQW010052810.1, read on the forward strand.
GTCGTTCTCTCTGTACTACAACATCTAATGCCTCATGCATATGTATGGAAGTGTTTAAATCAGACCTCTAGCTCAGATCTGAAGATAAAAGAATGAGCACACTGCTCAACCCTGTTCACATCTATCAACCTTTGTCCGAGTCTTACTGCTGCAGATTTGGAAATATGGATTACTGGGGAGAATCTGACACTTCCTAAACAAGTCATAAACGAGGAAATTAACATTTGATTTAAGTCCACGTTTTGTGAACTTTAATTCCATCATTGCAAGCTTGTTTTTTTTTTCATCATATTTTATTCAATTTCATCACATTTTGAAATCAAGTTCTGTACACAATGAATTCATTAATGTATGCAACAACTGCATAATGTAATTGATTCTGCTGTAGAAAATATAGAAAATTCACATCCTGCACTGAATCAGTTTTTTGAATCCGGTATTGTGCATCCCAGAATCTCCCCTTGTCACATTTTCAAATCCAGTGATGTCATTTTGGACATTGATAGCTCAGCTGTATTGCAATATTTCATTAGGTATTTCGCCACCACATTTGCACACACCAACCCTGTATTGAGGCCCATATTTCTTTTAAACTATCCGAAAGAGTAACAGGCTTACTGAAAGAACATGAACATAAAACATGAAGCTTCTAGCAATGGTTTTCTTAAAGATACACATGACAATTATTCTAATGATATTTTTGTTACTTATCTCATAAACAGCTAAACCAAACATGTTAAATTACTGGCATCTCTTTTGACAGTTTATGGATATGGGAAGTCAAAATCTTGCTATGGTTATGACTAAGCCTGCGTCAATCATCACTTTAGCAATTCACTTATGAATGCCTTATGAGTTGCTTTCAGTTCCTTTCGAGGCTCATCTGTATAGCCTACTGAAGCATACACTTGCACTTACAGTATAGTATTGAACTTTCAGCAGTGAAATTTAAACCACACTGAACTGAACTGAACTGAACTAAACTGAACTTCAACTCTGAAATCTGGACTTTACTAGAACTATGTTGAGCTGCTTTGACACAATCTACACTGTAAAAAGCACTATATAAATAAACTTGAATTGAATTGAATGTAGTCTACTATCCAAGAAATCTCAAATGCTTTGGAAATCAGGCATCTTTTAAAAAAGTTTTCCATTTACTGGATTGACGACAGCTTCAGATTGAAAACAGAAAGGAATCCGGAGTCTTATTTTTCTAACATATTACAGCTGTGATCACACTGGACTAAGCACAGACAGGTTTACAGTGATTCCTCCAGCGGGGATAGAGATACGCCCTTAACATGTGATAAGTCTGTCCAATAGCAAAATTGTGAGCCTACGGAAGGAAAGAATATTTGTATATTGAATTTTTAGTTTTTATTTATTTAATGTCTTTTAAATTATTTTATTTACATTTTTAATTATAGCTTAAGTCTGTGCCTTTTTTTATTATTCCAAAGGAGAATTTTGTGGTCTTATGACATTTACTTTAATCCACTATTCTGATTAATCTGTTAATCTCGTCATCTGAATGCTGGTCTATAGGGTCTGAATGATGATCGAAAGGCCAATGAGGATTGTTCTACTATAAACATTACTTTATTAAATGACATTTTTAAAAAGATTTTTAAAGTTTGTTTCAAATATATAATATATGAAGGGAGGGCAAGAAAAATCTTTGTACCGAGGGACTGATTAAATTACATTTCAATTGAAATAAATGAAACGTGCATTAAAGCTTTCCAGTATCAGTCACAAATTTGCATCTTCTAACTCATATATTCTGACAGGGGTCTCTCATTGCACCGTGCAACAAATAAGAAGCATGGATCTTAAGTTGTGTCACACTGTAATTTTAATTAATGCCTGCATACAAGACATAGAAAGGTTAGGAGTTGGTAGCGGGATACTATCATTCATGCTTTCATGAATATGGAGAGGTTTAGCTCCTCCACTTTAATCTTCCGTTCGCTGCCCCGAAGCTTGCTTAACACAGACAATAGTGTTAATTATTCCATGCTTCTCCTTCAAACACTTACTATTCACATATGTTTATGCAACAAACAAGGAAGTGCACAAAAACACACAGTCATTAAGAATATTCATGACACAAGCAAATGATGGTTATAATTTCTGCCATCGCGGTCATGTCAATGACACAATTTTTTAATGGCACAGTCAGGGTTATTTGAGGGTAATGAGTTTGTATCCATGAAAAGATGCAAGGCAACTAACTTTTGCTTTCCTCATTTGATTGATTCCTTTTGAAATTGCATTCAAAAATGCATGTTAGCATCCATATAAGCCATGTGCACTATATGTATGTGCTGCGGTGTCTGTTCTGTCATGCTGTTGTCCCCAGTTTAGATGCAAAACTGTTTAAATACACTTAGACACTTTTGACTACTAATTATAAGTGTGCACACGTAAGCAAGCTAGCGGATCTCTGATTTGCTTGACATTTGGTGTAAGCCTGATCACTGAATGGCCATGTGTGATATATATGATATGACAACTCTAAGGAGTAAAACATATAATCATTTATATTCAGCATTATTTTTTGCACTTACACATTCATTCATTTTGTTTTCGGCTTAGTCCCTTTATTAATCTGGGGTCACCACAGTGGAATGAACCACCAACTTATCCAGCATATGTTTTATGCAGTGGATGCCCTTCCTGCTGCAACCCATCACTGGGAAACACCCATACACTATCATTCACACACATACACTAAGGCCAATTTAGCTTAGCCAATTCACCTATAGCGCATGTCTTTGGACTTGTGGGGGAAACCGGAGCACCCGGAGGAAACCCACGTGAATACAGGGAGAACATGCAAACTCCACACAGAAATGACCCAGCCAAGGCTCGATCTTCTTGCTGTGAGGCGACAGTTCTACCCACTGCGCCACCGCATCGTACCGCACAAAAAGTTTGCATGTAAATTAAAGAAACTTGGCTAAAATGTATTAAAAAACACTGTCTGTAAGGAGGATGATATGTAAAACAGTATTGATCAAACCAATAGAAGATTACACCAGGTTTCCTTCTTTATATTTTCTGACAGTTACGCTCATAGATGTTATATATGGTCTGTGAGAGTGAAATCTCCCCAATCATAAAGTTAATTCGACCTAAATTGGGTCTTTTTAGATTTATTTTGGACAGCCTTTAGTCTTTATTGTGTTCTTGTTCAATTCAATTCATCTTTATTTCTATAGCGCTTTTACAATGTAGATTGTGTTAAAGCAGCTTCTTGTGGTGATTGAAACATTTTTGAGTTACTTCTTATGGACAGCCTATTTGGCTCTTAGGTTCAATTATAATCAATCTATTAGTGTTATTTTCTCTGTAAAACTTTTTGTTTTGTATTGTAAAAGTACACGTCTTTTCAGCAGCACAGTTTTCATCCTTTCAAAGTTTGTCTAACTCGTATTGAATGGCAGTTGAATGTCGCATTATATCTGTATTTTATGTAAAGCTAAAGCCTGGCTAAAGGGTTTTACTTAATCAGTCACGGGAATGATAGAGTTAATTTTCTGACGTCATCATTCCCGGGGCGGTGACCTTAAAGGTAGGGGTGGGGGCAAATTTTTTGCTCCGGGGATGAATGGGAAATACGCTTCGCTTTCAAGGCAAATATCCTGTTTTGGATGTAAAAACATAACTTGTTTGTTAGAATCTGGCATTGCTTTTCTTTCAGGACAACATGTGTATTTTTTGTAAAGGATTTCCTGTGTTTCCTCAAGGTAAATCTGTAGTTCTTTAAGTAAACAACATCTTGAATCGAATGTGTGTTTGTGGTGTTTCTGGTACTGATCTTACCACCTCTACACGTCCTCTGTTCGCAGACACATTGGATTTATCGAATGCACTGTATCAGCACACAGTGTGTCCCAATACAAAGCACACATAGTACACCGTGAAACAGTAGTTAAATCGGATTGAAATATCAATGTTATGCACAGTTTCGTCGATGTCTTAGAATTTCGCACGCTCGCTATCGACTCGTGGTTTGCGATGTCTTATAATTTCCTGAAGTTACCACATGAAATCGCCCACTTTAGTTCGATTGCGGTCGTTTCTTTTTGTAAACCATGTGGAAAGTCGAAAATGTTGGACAACATCCGATTAAGTGTATCCAAGGTATGTGCGACGCGGAGGAAAGGAGTCGCTTTCGCCCTAAATCGTTTCCAAGGTCCCGTTCACTGCGAACATGCAAAAAAGTAGAATAGTTCAAGGTGTGTTAAGGAGTTCGGGTATGTTTAAGAGACGCGTGCCCCCTCCCTTAATTAAATGAGGCAAAATGCAATGGTCTGGATGTGACAGCAGATTAAATTTCGTTCGCCTCTCCATCAATTTTCTGTTTAATGTCACTGAGCTCCATTGTGGGAGAAGAGGACGCGTCATCCAGCCATAAATTTGTGATTATAGAGGCTCGAGGAGGCAGTTGGCTCTTTTCGGACGGATTTGCTCAGTACCTTCAGATAGATCACCAACAAACAGTGGTCTTTTATATACCATATAGGCTTTTAAGAGTTTTACCGGACTAGACTAGGATCAAGTTACGATGAATTAAATAGCCTCTATTTGTTGTTGCAGAGGCTATAAAGATTTGTTAGGCGTCTCTGCGCGAGGAAGGGACACTTTTTATTTATTTATTTTTTATTAGAGATTTGAAACCAGATCACATGCGCATTTTTTTCTTTCTTTTTTTTTGCATAAATCAATAGCCAATCTTTACTCTTAAAATATTTTCTTTCTGGATGGACTTCCATTTAGGTAGGTGTTTTTTTTACTCATCCGATTGTGATTTATAGCAGCCATAAGGACTTTTGTACAAGTAGTGAGAACATAGTGCTTTACGTTTACGCGTTTGTTTATGTCCGTAAAGCAGAATGTATATGCGTTGTCAGAATTAATAATGCATTCAAACAAGATTGTTCTTGATATTACAATGCATTTTTCATGACAGAAATACACCGTTCGACCAAGAGCTATTTAGCCGTCAGTAAAAAGCGACTTTTATAGCAGTTTTTTAAATCTGTACTTACGATGACAGAGTTAAATGTTTCATAGCTCGAACAGTATACTTATATGCACATTGTACATGGTAATTTTGCAAAGGTTTATTGTATCTGGGATTACTTTATCACTATTTGTTGGGGTACAAAAGAGATGCCGTTGAGTGTAAGGTGGGAGAGGGCCTTTTGACCGGATATTTGATTGTTCTGACGTTGTTTATGCTGCTCTTTCAAATCGTTTCATTAACATAAAATGTATTATTTTTTAAAGATGTAAATTGAACTGAAAAAGATAATTTTTATTACTTTTTTATCCTTAATATTATGTACACATCTGAGATATTTGCACTTTTAAAAAAAAAAGAAAAGAAAAAGAAAAACATACTTCTCTACAAGGTCGTTTAGTCATTTATTAATTCATCCATTCGTTCCAATCAATGGATCTGAATATGTATTACTGTTCTGCTCACCAAGGCTACTAGGTCACAAGGTCAAAACATTATTGCTGCTGAAAGAAACGTATTGATACTAGGTGATTTTATACGATTTCAGTCTGTTAAAACTGAGCCGTTCGTGAAATGTAATACTATACATTTTTCTTATACAACCAAATTAAACTCGGAATGACTTAATTGTGTTCCCATAATAAATTAACATGTATCAAGGGCCTGGGCTTTCAAGGAGGAACACTGAGACGTGGATGTATACTTGTGTCTCTGATTAATAACAACTTGTAACACTTTGAATGCATATATGAGAGAAACTGAAGATCTAACACACACCAGGATGTGATGCAAGTGTAGCCTATAGTCTGCATACACGGTAGGCTTCGTTCGGATCAAGACAGGACCACGTCCCATGTCAAAACCGAATGGTCCACTGGCAATCCTTTGAAAAAGCCGTCTCAAGGATTTATATGAATCTTTGCACACAGACTCATAAGGATAACGTAAGCACTGGAGACTTATCGTATTGCATTATGTGACTACATCTGTCACAAGCTTTAAGATAATATATTTAATTATAGTTGTACTTTTGTTTTAGATTTATGGTTACAAAGAGCAATATAACGGCTCACAGTCATTCCTCTGTATGAGGATAGGATACAGTTTTGTTGCTTGCATTTTGAACACGAATGAGATTACTTGAAATTGGTATTAATAATATAATTCACTAATTTTCTAGTAATTAGACCACTCATCCGATTAATATTCAATTTATTTAGTCACGTTAAATTTGGGAGAAAAGCTTTAAGGAGACATTTTAGGAATTACCACAGAATTATAACTGAGGTATTTATATGACATTCTCATTAATGAAGCACTATGGGGGGGTGGGGGTGTCAGTAAATGGGTCAGTTAAAACTGGTGCATATCAACGGCATATATTTACTTGCCGTTCACAGTTTTTGTACTTCTGTTTTTCTAAAGACCTAAGAAGGTAAGGTAATAGCACAAAGTTTCTTGAGTTGTATTCTTTTAAAATCAAAACAATTTTCTTTAAGTGCTTTTTTTATTTTGTTGCATTTATTTACCTCTATAGTTTGACTTCTAGCTTTTACAATAAAACAGGTCGTAATGAGGTAGGTTTGTGCCATTTATGGGGGGTGAAGCAGTACTTCCCTTAATTGGACACAGATGGGCTTTTTCTATCGATAACGCCGTTCCCTGGAATTTATATAGGACTAATTCGGTATCTAGTCTTATTGGGAGATTTTGTTTTATGATTAGTATTATTTTATCAATCACAATTTATCCCTGGGCCTGTACCAATTGAACCCAAAGTATAGGCCTATACTTGGGTTTTAGGGTTAGGGTCAGAGTTTACATTCTCATTGATATATTGTCATGTAGAGATTTAACTTAAGTGTCAACTCTGTCTTATTACCCCGTCGTGGTCGATCACTAAAATCAAATGTGCAGCAAGTTTCTAATGCGCTGTAAGACCGCACGGTTCTTGCTTGTAAAGTTCTGGTCATCGACAGCATTAACGTTTCAATCGGTGATAACGGACCTAAATACACACACGTTCAATGTTTTGTGCGCTTAAATTCTTATTTATAATTTCATAGCTTTAAATACAAGTTCCCTTTTCGGATGTTTGTGGTAGTACGGCACACATTGGACCGTATAAAAACCGTTTGTCCAAGCCGTGTGTGCCTGTCCCTGTTGCCTGACACTTACCAGAGGCCAAGTCATTTCACAAGAATTTAGCAATTCTGATGTTGCAAAAAATTTAAAACTGTAGCTCCATGTATAATTCAGCGCATGCTGAAATCTAACTTAATCATCAAAAGGAGAGGAGAGGTCAGCAAATACAATTCAACTTCATCTGGATTCGCCGGTGTAGACTCATTTAAAAATAGTTTTGATTTCTTGATTTTTCTATAAAATTCTGTAAAGCAACACAAATGTTGATCTTACTGTTTTGTTCAATATTAACGTGCAATTTTACACTTGGTGTTCACCTTCATGTTAAATTACACAGTATTAATTAATTATGTTGTTCAGTGCATATGCCTGCAGTGGATGTTTTAAAATCATGTCTCTCGTGCCGTTTCCTGGCGGACATCTCTGGGCGTTTTACAGGGCTGTGAGCGAATGAACGTCTTGACTGAACATGCTCCATCCTCGACACCAGCTATGGAGTGCATTGTCACAGTGATTCATCCAACGTACGCGTACATAAAATCCCCTAACCTACATGGACGTGTAGGCGCATGTAAGCACCATTTATACATTCGCACCAGAGTGGGTTCTGAATTTAGGAGTACCTTTTGGGTTATTTTTGGCCAAAGGCAGACGATGGGATCTCGCATCTAAAACTGGTGTGCAACTATAGACCTGACAATAACTGGGTCTCTGCACACCCTTGGCCTATACGCTGGTGACAAACGCCCCGTTCCGGTAGTTTGAATGTGGCTGGAAGATGGAGGGAAAGTGTCAATCAGAAACGCTTCATTGATCACGGACAATGCCGTTCGCGGGACTGGTCTGTTTCGAGAGCAATCAGTCACTCCGCATTAATTATCCCCGCGTCCCACAGTAGGGCAGCTCGCGCTGGCACATGGACAGTGTGTCTGTTTGTGTGTGCGTGAGTGAAAGAAAAAAAAGAAAGAATGTGTGTAAGTGCGCGCGTGGGGAGAGAAGGAGATTGTGTGTGTGTGTGTGTGTGCGTGCGTGCGTGTGTGTGTGTGTGTGAGAGAGACAGAAAAGAGACGCTGAGTTTGTTTTCAGGTATATTTATATGTTTATATAGCTTGTAGACTATATGAGAATGTGTCTTTGCTTGTGTGTAAATGTGTGTTTGCATGGGCTGTGTGTGTGTGTGTGTGTGTGTGTGTTATCCTTACACTACTAAAAATGCACCCACCCCCACCTTTTAAGTTGCGAAAAGGAGCCAATAAAAACCCAACAATAAAAGGGTCGTTCTTGTCACTAAATAAATTAAGTGCCGATATCTGGTTAAAGCGCTACACCTCTTTGTATATTGCAGTACAGATTTCTTTATTGCCCCAGTATTATTGCTTCTTCTTTTTTTTTGACAAGGAGGTTCGTTGGTAGAACATAGCACACTCTGAAACAATTGCTGTTGGTTAACAAAATGACTGGGTACTTTGTCATATTAGAAGCTCCAATGTTTGGGTATTTTGCATACTAGATTTTATCATTTTGAAGCCAAAATTTCAGTTGCATCTTATTTACAGTGGCATTTACTTTCTTAATTTGCCCTGTTTCTTATTTCAACACCCCACGCTTACAATGTAGGCTACTAAACAATTTATACATTAATGGAACGATCCCATCTTGTAATAAATTTTAATTTGTTTTCAAGTATCTTAAATAATTAAATAAACAAACAAACTGCCCTCAAGAGTTCTATACCCAATCTAAAATCTCAGTAGTTTGAACCGTAGACCTGAAGTCCTGATTGAGCGTATACCATTATAACTGTTATCTATACGCTGTTTAATCACCAGGCTGTCTTTTCCCATAGCCTATATAATATGAAAAAGTTTAAAAAACGTAAAATCTTTGATATTTAAGCATGTAAAAGCTGTGTGTGTTTTACACAAATATACAGGAAACATTGTGCTGCTGTAACAAAAAACGTACACTACATGGACATGAAATTACAGTTCTTTCAGTGGCCTAGCTGAAGTTGCCCTTAAGGTTTTTTTTTTGCTGGATGAAGTTTCATGGGTTTAAGTTAAAGGGGTTATGAAGAAAGAAAAGAATGCAGAGTATACAACAATAAAAGAACAAAGCCAAAATGGTACCATATATTTTATGTGTTCGGTTAAAACAACAACGTCATTTGAGGAGCAAAATCTTTTTGTATTTCAACAAGAATGGAATTACAGAGAATGGTATTACAGAGATAATATAAACAACAACAATGATAATTCGGTCATTTCTGTTGATAGTCTTTTTCCATTTTCTCCCACTCACCCATGTTTTGCATTTGTACCGAAAAGAGAACGGCGTAAAACAGTTTCCGTATAAGCGTGTAATCGTTAATTTATATTTTACTGCCATTTATTACCCGCTGTTACTAAATATCCACTCAACGTTTTAAGTAGCAGTCAGGGTGAAGTTTTAAAATTTCATCGTAAAAAAAATAAAGCTCAATACGCACGCTCGTTTTAGGTCGCTTTTGCCTTCATTTCCATCCTTCTCCTGTTTTAGTCTATTAGATTCCATGCATTAGAATTATCGTGTTGCTGTTGAATTAAACGATATTAATCCGAGAATCTATACTTTAAATTTAATACAACGTGTAATTTCCCCCTTTTTAACGCATTCCCTTTGATTAAGTCACTCTTGACTCTCCTTTAGCTTTGGGGCCAACGAGGTTCGCCTAGGGGAGGCCTTGAAACCGCCCCTCCTTATCTCCTTTCATCATCCAGCTCTGGGCCGCCTTGAAACCGCAAGGCCAGTAATTGCTTTTTTCAGGCAGCCCAGTGCGGACTGGACAGCAGCCAATCAGAGCCTTGTTTACATTCTGTGATTGACAGCGCTCTGGCAACACGCCAACCAATCAAACAGTTTTCAGAACGAGGCCCAGGTTTTTAACCCTTCATTGGCCATTCACCATAGTTTGGGCTGTAAGTGACTTCTTACCATCTCGACGTGTTGTGGATTAAAACGGTTCATTTTACTGGTGATCTGGCTTCTCAACTTCTTAAACCTCACATGTTTGAAATCCATTGATACTATATAATTCATTTTTTTAAAGAATCAGAGATTGAATATTATTTTAATCAGAGTTTTAACATTTCTTCTTTGTGCTGGGTTTATTTACATAAGATGCTACACCTTGCGTTTTATTAACTTAATTGATAGCCAACATAATTAAAAAATATATAAATCTATATATCTATCTATCTTGCATGTTATAATTGATGCTTGCAAGGCTTACTTTTCGTCTTGGCTTAAAGCAGAACCGGAAACACAAATGACGATAATTGCGTTTCTTTAATTTCTTTGAAGTCATTTAAATAATGGCACTCTAGGCTGCATAAGTATCCATGTGGTCGCGCCTCTCACTGAACTCGTCTCGAGACAGGAAAGCTCAAATAAAGCGCCCGCCGTTTTGTTTAGTTGATCCAGCTGACACGCCATTGGCTCAGAGCGCCGTCCAATCCGAGCCACTGTTTATCCTGGGGCGCGCTGCACGAGCTTATTGACATGTAGGTATTAGACCAATGGGCGCGACTGCTCCCCCAGTCACCTCCCCCTCTTCTTCTTGAGTGGCACTAGCAGATTCAGGAAAGAGCCTCTGACTGCTTGTACGGGGCTCGATTCAGCAGAAGCTCTTACTACTACGGTGCATCTCCGAACTTCTGCACTGCACACGCACTGCAATCAGCAGACTCTAGGATGTAACCATTTCCATGTTTTTATTCTGCTTCTGCTCTCCTTTGCGTATTTTTTTCTATCATGTTTTTTTAAAGCCAGTTGTTGTTTTGCAAGGAATAACTTACCAGTAAGTAATTCGTTTATATTGTATACATTTATATGCGTGCAATAATAAACATTTGCCTTCAAGAGCTGATCATACTTTTTTTAAAGAACATCTGGCGTTATAGAAAAATTACGGAGCTTATGTTAAAGGGAGCGAAATAACAATATCTATTAATTTTCATCCTAATCTGTTGCTTTCTTTGAAGAAAAAAACAACAACAGCAAACACAACAACAGCCTAATAACAACAACCCTCACTTATTATAATAATTGATTTTTGAAAGGCTGAATTAATATGGAAATTTATAATAATTAATAAATTGTATTTATAGCGAATACATTAATGTCTTATTGACTAATAGTGTATACAAAATGTAAGTGCAATTGCACATTCTTTGAAAGACTGAATCCAGCATGCATTTTCAAACTGATGTGCAATCGACATCAAAGGGGAAAAGCGTTTAAACCTTTATACAGTTTATGTGCTAAATTAATTGTGGGCATTGTGGAGTTATAGTTGGCCATCGTCTTGTTAAATAAATTTGAGTTTTCAAAAGTTTTTATTATAAAGACGTGTTTTAATTTGAAATAAAATGGTGCATACAATTGTCTGGCTTTTATCAGAGCTTGAAAGGACATTTCCTACCACTCAAATCCTTCTTTAGGAAACCTGTTCTTTCATGTGCTCCTCCTCACCTCCCATCCGTCCTCCGAGCCAAATCTAATAGATCTCAGATCCCAATAAATGTTAATAGTTCGGCTTTGGTTAATAGTGGGAGGTTACTGCGTTGAAATACTCCATGATTTAAAATTTCTGCCCAATTTCTTTTGTTTTTAATGAAAGCATAGGGCTACAACAATTTGCCACCGCAACCATCATCACACTCAAAACTGGACCTTCTAACATTTTAAGGCCTCATTCAGTAATACGCTTATAACATCCACTATATTCACCAGTCTGAACGTCGAACGTCAATATATAACGTCTAAAAGCTGTAGATATGACCTATGTCTTTCGTTTATGGTTTGGAATTTAGAATGAATGGGAAGCACAGCTGGACATTCAAACTTGATCAAAATGTCTTTGTTGCATTATCTGTTCACTCATTGTGATACAGAGAGCACCATTCGCTCCAGATTTTGTAATTCTGTCGAGCATACTTTCTTAATACTGCCTTACAATTTTTAATAGACTGGCAAAAGTAGACTACTATATGCAAGCATGTTATGATGATGTTTTGAAACAAATTTCGTATATTACCACAGCGCATGACAGTTCTCTCATTGCACCATTTTGCCGTGACAAGACTCCATCTGCAACATCGTAAGATCATACTATGTTACTTGTACCGATGATTTAGGAAACATAAGAACCAGAGGCCAAAGGTGAAATATAGACGCCATCATACGTTGTGTTGTTACCCCCAAAAACGAGGCTGATGCAGTTCAGATGAACCAAACCGTTTAATCAAGTCAAACGACTGGCAAAATGGACCGAATAAAATACATTTATAGTTTGATGCATTCAATAAATTAGTGTTTGTAATGGAAGCCGTCGTACCAAATGTCAGCGATTATAGATTTCTTAATGTTTTCATCTCGTCGAGTGAATGACAGAGAGACTGATTTAGCTTTGTCTACTTTAACTCTTTTTTGCTTAAAACGTCATTGTTTTTTCCCATATATAGGCGTGAGGATATTGTAAAAATGTATTGATCCTGGCATGTCTCTGTGAATGGTGTATAGCCTGCAGTGAGTCTTCTGTGTAAAAGTGGAGGTGTGCTGCAAGCTCGCTCAATTGTGGTGAGATGAGAGAGTCGAGCGGAGAATTTGTGTTTATGCAGCAGTCGCAGCAATGGACGTACACTCTTGGTGTTTTCAATGAAGGATTACCATTAAGGGATACTAACATGATACGATCTTGTGGATTTGTATCACTCACTTGGTGTAACTGGTTTGTAATTTAAACTATTTTTTATGATTTTTGTGTTGCAGAAAACATGACCGGGACATACTTTTTTGGCCGTCAGAGCCAAAACTGTGCTGAATGCAAGACCTAAGCGAAACTCTTAACGGGATTATAACATCTGGGCGGCGTTCGGATAGGTTCTCGTGGATTCCCGCTCTGGATTTCGGATTTATCGTTTTTTATCGGGATGGAAGGCCGGGATTTCGCTCCTCCGCCGCACCTTCTGGCAGAGCGAGGCGCGCTGGTTCACAGAGCCGCCTCGAGGATCACTCCTGCCGGGCACACAACAGTGCAACATCCCGGTCACTTTCAGCCTGGAAAATATTACCCTTCACACATACCGATGCCTCCACATTCAGGTAAGACGGTGTGTTTCCCTGTCAATAAATGGACGCTTTCAAAACACTTTAAGCAGCATTAAGGAGTCCAACTTTATAGCACGACGTTGCACTTAATTTTTTTATTGGGAAATTACTGGAAATAAGCTTTTGCCCTGAACTCAATACAGTCACATTTGTGTGAATTATAGCGTTTTATTCAACATTTGAACATGTCTGACATGAGCTACGGAAACGCTGATCGTTTCTTGCATCTAAAGTTTGGTAATTTTTGCGTTTCATAAAAGCTGATGGGAAAATGTTCTTCGTGACTGTAAATTATCTGTAGGCGCTGGATTTTATATTTGAAATTTATTGTTGATTAATAATTAATATAGAGTTTTTATAATGAACTGTTTCTTTAAAGCTAGATTGTCCTCTTTGTTTAACGTTCATTGAGACATCTTTTTCAAAATAAGTTGTTTGGTAGAATCTATTGTAGTAAAGCCCTGTGATTTTCTGTTAATTATTAGGGTGCATCTTTGAGTGGTTTGCTGCCACAGCTGCTTTAAGTTAATAACACAAGCTTTGGTGTGTGTGTGTGTGTGTGTGTGTGTGTGTGTGTGTGTGTGTGTGTGT
>CAIGQW010052810.1:497321-515361 GCA_903798125.1 Danio choprae
GTATTTTCAATTAGGGCACAATGCACAATGTCTGCTGTGTTTTAGACTAAAATGTTTCCACTTAAATTCGAGATATTACGTTTGCCGTACTTTAGGCTAGGCTGATGTATTTTCACTCGAATTCGACACATGACGTTCGCTGTGTTGTAGGAAATTTCAGAAAGCGAGATCTATCGTAGCGCTCGCTGACCCTGATGGTCCCCGGCGCACGGTGAATGCGTGCGGGTACTGATGGGGTCGTTAGCGGCTGTCCTTCTCTCCGGCCTCCCGCTGCTATACCCTCCTCACCCACTGTCTTTTTAAAAGTATTATTTTTTTTGTTCTTTACACAAATAACTCTATGCCAGCGCTTCACACAGAGACGGACTACGAAAGTCCAAGATATCTGCTTTCGGGTGAATGCACATCTTCCTGTCGTTATTTTTCATCTCTAATGTAGAATCAGTTCATTGTCTCTTTCTTCGACGACTGTCGTCGAGTTGAATACATTTAAAAGCCGCACCGCCGGTAGATTGATGGATTTTGTTGTGCTGCTCTGGTCTCGCGTGCACATCAAATGCTGCTCCGGCAGCGCGCGCGGGTAATATGTACAGTAGGATCTCCTTTTCTTCTTTCTTTCCCCCTCTCTCTCTTTCTTTTCTTTCCTCCATATCCTCAGCAGATGTCTGTAACGTCTGCCTCAAGGCGGACGCCAGCTCATACAGGTGCATTATTACGTGTGTATGTGTGTAACTATGTGTGTGCGCTCGTATCAATTTCTTGTTCTTCCGCTATGGCTTTTTAATCAACACAGGTGTCTTTTTTGCTCATACAGAACAGGCATTATAATACTGTGTGTATTATTTTACATGATTTACTAGGATAAAAGTAGTTTATATTTAAGTTTTAGCTCTTGCGCTTTTTGTTTACATTGAATTTTGGTGTAGGTTTATGTAATGTGTAGGCCTATGTGTGCGTGTGCGCAACATGTTTTGTCCATTTTGTTTGTGCATCAATTAGAAAATTGTTTCATTGTATTTTGTTAATTCATTTTCCTCCAATCACCTATTTTGAAATTTATATACTAAAATATACTATTTAGCACATTCACACTTAAACGAGTCACCATACACGTTAAGGAGAAACGAGTAAAAGTCATAGGCCTACAATAAAAAAAATCAAACAATAAATGCAAGTCAGACAAAATACAGATCTTTAGATGGATTAAGAAAAACAATAGTTTATTTATTCTCAGATGCAACCAAAATCAACCCGTAGTTCACTTAAATGGAACCCGTCGGCCACAGTCATCCACGTGGTGGTTGCCCTCACCCTCGGCGTTACAAAGAGTTATTTTGTAGTTTTGTGCCACAGCAGTCTTGTTCCTGCAAAAGCACTGGTCTGCCCTGTCAAACCTCGGTCGGCCTTCTTTCATATCACTTCTTCCTTTCTCGCTTTTCTGTGCCTTGAGTCCTGATTTAACAATGCAGTGTCTGCGCTACTGTTGATCTTAACCTGTCTCAACCTCCCCGTCCACTCGTTCCTCTGCGGCGCTCCCTGCTCTGCACTGAGGTACTGCTGCCCCCAGGCCATTCGCCTTTGATAGAGCTTGTAGTTTAAATTAGTGCGTTCGCTCGAGTCTAGTTAGTATCTCTCATTCTTTCTCTTTTCGTTTCACCTGTCTCCGTGTCTTCTAATAGATCATCTGTGATACATAGCCTAGATGGTAAATCAATTGATTTAGGAATGAACGTGATTCCACCTTCGTCCTAAAGCTTCTGAAATAGCATGCGTTTTCTCCGCTGCTCCAAAATAGAGAGAAAGAGTGAAAGTGACTAAAAGAGAGAGAGAGAGAGAGAGAGAGAGAGAGAGAGGGGAGAAGAGGAAAAAGAGCGACTGAATGTTTCCACCTGGTTGGTAATCTGGCCCAATTACCTCTGCTTGGTAGCACAGAGCCTGGCGTGTTCCATCGCCACTCACTATGCCTGCCAGCTGAGTGCTGTGCGCGAGTGTACGACGCTCCGTTTGTGTGTGTGTGTGTGTGTGTGTGTGTGATTCAGCAGAGCCCCGTTGGCAGAAGCGACATCGTAGCCCCCTCCACCCCACCCCACAGTCTCTTCTTTCACTGTTTGATGTGCCTCAGCAGACTGAAAGAGTCCCAACGCCCTGGCCCGACTGCACCTATCACCGCTGCCCCCTCAAACAATGCATCTGCACGTCATCAATGCCGGCAGAAAATCATTTATTAATAATTGATACGTACACCTTTTTATGTGCACCTATAAAATATGTATTACCCGCTGCAGCGCTCGGAATATCATCACTTTCGATGCCTATTGATCAGGGCCACGTTTCCCCAAAGCACAGCTGTGCCGTTAGCGTCACGAGATCAGGCATGAAGGCCAACATGGTGCTTTCCAAAATACGCTGAAACCGACTCACCTGCATCCACCTTAAACGGATAGTTCACCCAAGAGACAAATCTGTCATCATTTACTAGCATTTATGAAATTACAATCCTATAAAGCGAATCCTATAAAGACGAATGAAAATTAGTTTCTTTCGTTGAATGGACAGAAAACATAAAATGTTTTCTTTGTGTTCCACAAAGGGAACATACAGAAAAATTGACAAAATGATGGTGGAAATTAATGTACATGCACTATATATGACAGAAATATATATATGATATATTTTTACTTTTGAGAAGTTCAAGAGTGGTAGTAGTAGTAGTTCACAATGGCATCGACAATGTTTGAATGATAGGCGAAACTCATAAAATGGTTCTAGTACTGTTGAAAACTGTATCATGTGAACACCACCTATAAAATCTAGCTTTGGTGCACTTAATCAAATTAATATGCTTGTTTTTTTTTTTGCTGACAAGACATTTGCAAACAGTTTGCTATAGATATAATGCAAAGCAGGATGATTTAAATCAGGAAGTGAGATTAAATTACACTCTTCCTCGGCATGCATGGCAACTCAGAAATGAATATGCACCTATTACACACCTGACACATGATACTGTGTTTTCACATCAAATCTGAAAATTGTCACCCTTCTGCAACTGATACTAGAGAACCGGCTGGGTTTAAAATATGCTCATTGGAGAAGTTGTTATATGCACACAGACACAATTGGAAAAGCACATAAGCTAACTTTAATAACGAATGCAAGCAAATAAGGGTAAATAGACACTGATGTGCATGCATGCACACACACACACACACACACACACACACACACACACACACACACACACACACATACACACACACACCACGCGCACAGTTCAACTTTTAAACCCTGGGTTCATCTGCTGTACATTGGATCAGCACAACAATGAGGCAGTACTCTGGGGCGCCATGAGCTACAGAGCTCATTTATACAGCTGTCAGACTCCCTCTTTCTTTCTTTCTTTCTCTCTCTCTCTCTCCCTCCCTTTCTCAATCTCCTCCTCCTCTTCCTTCTCTGTTTCCTACTGGCTCACATTTTCACAAGAAAACAGCCCTCCTGACTCGTCAACATTGCTGTTTGGATTTCATCAGTTTAACACCCAGGTTTTTTGTCTTTTGCATTTTATTATTGTTTAGTTTAGCATGATTCTTTCAGCTATCTCACTCATTTTGACACATTTTCTTTAGGGAGTTACACGTTTCTTCTCTGAAATGTGTAATAGGTTTCTTCAGTGCTTTGAAAATGAGTTTAGACTGCAGATTAAAATGCGATGTATGCTCTTGTTAATGTTGCACAAAACAGCAAAGTGTCTAATGTTTGTGTGAATAGCTATAAAAAGATCTATAAATGGGATTCAGATCAAGACTCAACAATTAGGATTTGGTGTTCTGCTGGAAGTAGTTGACCAGGTCAGAATTAATGTCCCTGAGAAAAATGGCTTCTTTTTTTTATTGAATTGATCATATTAAGTAAATTTAATGTAATGTTATAAGCATAAAATAATTATATTTACGTTTATAAAAGAATCAGATTATGCTGAGATTATAAATTCACCCTCATCTTCACGTATTCTATTTTTACTTTAAGCATATCCTTGTTATTTTCATTTAATCAAATAATTTAAATAAATACTTTTAACAGCTTGTAACATTTGTATTTCAAATAAAAGTAAATACTAACATTTCTAAAAACATTTATTTAACACAACACGCTGGCCAGAACCAGCAGACCATCTTTTTTGTTGATCCCTGTAAAGTGTCCGTTTTTGTTCTTGGTTTGAGCAGAATATGTTCTTTCTTTCATGTGTATGTGTGTGCGCTTGCATGCTGCTTGCTACATCCTGCGAGCTACTTTTCATTGTGACACCTCGACTGATGGACTCAACCACCACAGCATATTATAACCATGTGGGGAATCTCTCTCTCTCCTCCCGCACTCGTTCCCTCGCACTGTCTCTTGCTCCGCTGTCATTATTAAGTCCAAACTTTGACTCGGCCTGCAGCCAGCTTTTGTAAATGAGAAACAATTTTGGGATTTGGCTTAGAAAATAAAAGCCCTCCACAATGGCTTTGATGTCTGATAGTGAGAGAGAAATGACATTTTAAATAGGCTGCAAAAACAAAACCTTGAAAGTGCTTCCATTCTGTGGTGAGGATGTGTGATTGGACGAGGAAACTGGTGACAGTCCTGACTGTGTTTGCTAGGAGGAACTGGGAAATCCACTTCTCTTTTTTTTCTTTTGGAAACGTGTGTGTGTGTGTTCTGAATGGTGAATGCTGTATAATTCAGTGTGTTTGTGCATGTGTGTGCATACAGCGATCAATAATCGATCAGTCTGTGTGTCCTCGCCAAGGTCAGATTGTCCCGCCTAGGCACAGATAATTTCACAGCTGTGCTGAGCTCATCACCATCAGATACTTAGATGATATCTGGCAATATCATCAAGGATTTTATGCTGCGGTGGCATCTGACACCTGTATATACCAGGTGCGCACACACACACACACTTACTAGTGAAGATCATATCCATGCAGTTATCATTTAGTATTTTGTTTTTTTGTGTATGCTTTTTGCATTATTAAACAAACTGTATCTCATCGTTCATGGGACTATTCTATAAAAGCACATTGTATATTTCGATATTTGGGTGTCTTGAGCAGTATGTGGCAGTATGTGATCATACAAGGGTGGGATACCACACAGCAAGACGAGCGCTCCAAATGTATGCAGAGCCTTCATTAAATATACATAAAGCATGCTTTTTAAGGACACGTCGGCTTCCACACCAGTACAGAAAAAAAGCACAAAACAAAGATTAGCATCAGGAATTCAATATTAATCAGTCTCGAGGGACACACACACACACACTCACTCTCTCTCTCTCTCTTTCTCTCTCTCTCTCTCTCTGTTTTCCTCTCTTTCTCCTCTCTCTCGTTATAGTGAAAGCTTTAATTCGAGAGGGACTTGTTGCTTTCGAGCCGCATGTCTGAATATTTTCATGTTCTCTGATTAAAACAAAACTCTGGTTGACGCGTTGCCTTTGTCTTTGGCCCGTGCTTTGATTGCTTGTTGAGTTTTCCTTGCTCACTTTCATCCCTCCCTAATCGTCTTTCTGAATCTTTTTGTTTGCATTTCTATTATTTTTTTGCTTTTCTCTCTCTCTCTGGTTCTGATTAGTGTTTCTCAGACTCAGCAGGAGGTTGGCTAGCTGTGGGGGAAGACAGTGCCGTGACCACCGTGACCACACAGTCATGCCTGAACACGGAGCCAGCCTTCCATGGATCCCATAATAGCCCCTGTTCTATTTCTGGACTTTGGCCTTGCCATTTTTACCCAGAATGCACAGAAAAACGAAGCCTTATTTGACCACACTAATTCTCAGCTTCACTCCTCCCACGAGTCAAATTCTGCAAAGCGAACGACATGTCAAAACATGCGGGTCTCATTCCAATAATCTGAACGAGTCCTCCCATCCCAGCCCCCAAATGCACAGATTTAACACTTAACTGCTTAAATGAAAGCAGTACGGCCTGGCTGGCCTACAGTGTTCCCATGCAGCTGATCTCCGGTCAGGTGTACTACGTGGCTCAATTAGGACACAAACATGCACAGCGGCTATCAGCATGGCAACATAATGACTGTGATTTGGATTGAAGAGGAATGCATGACTACATACAGAGGGGCTGTTGACAAGGGAAAGTGGCTTGTCAGTGTGTGGATGTGTTTGTGTGAAAGTCTATATGAGCTTACCCTTATTATCGCTCGTTGCGCATAAACAGATCTCTAGCTTTGAAAGCGAATGGGCTAACGTCAGTAGACTTGTTTATTTAATTACTTATGCACATTCAACCCCCTCCCACCCTTGCCACCTCTATCATGCACACGCATATACACGGGTATTGGTAGCCTGGTGATAATAGCTTTGGGCTGGCGACCCAAACAGGTGCGATCCCAGATAGGGGTGACCCACGAACTGCAGCGTAGCTGAGAATCATGGTGCCCTCGGGCAGGGGTTTAACCTGAGGTTGCTCCAGGGGGAACGTCCCTGTAATTAATGTACTGTAAACTGATTTGAATATAAAGTGTCAGCTTGTTGACAGGTAAGCAATTATATAGCAAGTTCGTTTGTGTGATGTGAATTTTTTTTAAAAGGGGATGCGGCTTATGAGAGCATGTGTGGTTAAAAGTCTGTCCTGAGTCAGAGTTTGCAGGGCGGCGGAATGAGACTCGGGGCTGCTGGTAATCCATCTCTGGGCTCTGCGTTTCTGAGCCTCGCTCTCACTTTGATTTCTGGCTGGTTAGAGGAGGATTAGAGGACTTCATCATTCACTGGACCCCAGTATAGAGGTATGGATGAGGGTGAGAAGAAGGAAGGAAAGATGGAAGGAAGGAATGTATGAAGGAAAACGACTAGGATTGGGTTAAAGAAAAATAAAGCGAAGTTAGGGAAAAAAGAAACTAAGAAGGAAGGATGGAGGGTAAGGAAAAGAATGAATGGAAAGTAAATGAAAGTCAAATAGCAGGTGAAATGAAGGAAAAATGATGAAGAGAGAAAGGATAGTAAATAATTAGATAAAGTGGGGGGAGGGGAAGGATGGAACAACTGGCAAAAAGAGAAAAAAGAAAGTAAGGAATGAAAAGGAGAAAAGGAACAAATGAAGAAATTTGAATTGAGGAGACAAGACAAAAGTAAGGAATAGAGCAAGAGAAATCAAAGGATGGGATTCAAGGAAATGGTTGGAATAAATGGAAAGACAAACTAAATTTACATTGGAAGAGGAAGGAAATAAAAGGAAGAAAAAAGCAAACAACAGAACATTGTTAGGAAAACTGGGCAAAGAAATAAAGAAAAGTAATTTAAAAATGAGGTATAAATGTAGCAGAATGAAAGGAAACAGTGAGCAAACGAAGCACAGAATGAAGGATAGGAATTGAAAATATGAAAGAACGAAGAAGGAAAGAAAGCATAAATGAGTGGATATCCAGGAAAAAAAGAAATAAAATGTAGGAAGAAGGTACGATAGAATCAATCTAGGAAGCAAGCAAGCAGGAAAGGACAAACAGGAAGGAAGCAGGAAAGACTGAACAGGAAGGGGGAAAGAAATAATGGAATGATGAACATGAAGGAAAGAAGTGAGGAGGAAAGAAAGGATGAACAGATGAAGGAATAGAGTAGGGATATCAGGAGGAATGGTGGAATGAAAAGAAAGACAGAAAGGATGTTGGACAGGAAGGAAGGAAATGAGAAAGAAAGGAAAGGAGGAAGGAAGGGAGAGACAAACAGACAAGAATGCAGGTGATATATGTATGAATATAATGTATATGTGAGTGAGTGTGTGTGTGTTCTTTCCACTATGGTTTATGCTTCAGCGAGAGTGCTGATGTCATGTAGACACTACCAAGATTAAAGTGCTGCACCCGCTGTCTGGGGTGTAAACACTGCCGGCACATTAAACACTGCAGAAAGAGAGAGAGAGAGAGAGAGAGAGAGAGAGAGAGAGAGAGAGAGAGACGGTGGGACAGGGTACAGGGAACGATGTAAATGAAAGACAGAGCGAGTGACAAAGGAAGATAGAAATAACAAGAATGAGCAACAGAAAGCGAGCGTATGGAAACGAAAGGCAGTGTCTGATTAATGAAAGAGAAAGTTGTGTAATGACTCTCTAAAAGGCTCACGGCGATGATGACATCAGCAGCAGTGCATGTTCATTAATGCGAGGAGCTCTGATCTCAGATTTGCCGTTCCTTCATCTTTCTCTTCAGAGCATTTGCATTGTTTTCACTACAGTGCTGTAATTATACGATGCGTTTCCATGAGACATGTCAGTGTAACGCTGCTTTGCCGTGCTTTGCACACTGCGCTGTAGATTATGACATTCATCAGGCGTATTTTGATTTGATAATTCTTGTATTCCTATTCTTGTCCTTCAAATCAACATCCTCCATCTGATTATGGAGGAAATAAGCATATTCCAGGGACGCAAATCTTGTGAAAATAAAACAGACATGTAAATAATTTGCTGTTAGTGTTTAGTGAACGTGTGTTTGCAAATATAGGGAAAATTACTAATCTGTTTAACTGTTGTTTTTATATGATATCAGTATTGTCTTTGTTCAATCCCAGAGTCCTCTCAGAGGAACATTTGAATTACTTTCAGTTCATTTTAACTTTTAATTAATTTATTGATAAATTAATTTAATAAAATGTTTAAAAAAACTATTTAAAGATAAATCTATGTTATATTGCTTTAATGAATGTGGATATTCATTCATTCATTTTCATTTCAGCTTAGTCCCTTTATTAATCTGGGGTCGCCACAGTGGAATGAACCGCCAACTTATCCAGCATATGTTTTACGCAGCGGATGCCCTTTCAGCTGCAACCCATCACTGGGAAACATCCACACACACTCATTCACACACATACAATAGGGACAATTTTAGCTTACCCAATTCACCTATACCGCATGTCTTTGGACTTATGAGGGAAACCGAAGCACCCGGAGGAAACCCACGCGAACACAGGGAGAACATTCAAACTCCACACAGAAATGCCAACTGACCCAGCCGAGGCTCAAACCAGCGACCTTCTTGCTGTGAGGCGATCGTGCTACCCACTGCGCCACTGTGAGGCCCTGAATGTGGATATCCAATTCAAAGAAAGAACAGCTAGGAAGAAAGGATGAAAAGGAAGTAAGAAAGAAAGAGAGAATGGAAATTATGTGGAAAGGAGGTGGGAATGAAAGAAAGTAAGAAAGTTACAAACAGTAAAAAATAAAATAAAAGCATGTGCCTTGTTCACAGTAAAAACAAAAATGTTGCTATGCGTCGTTGCAACGTGTAGTTAAATTTTTAAGGTGTGCGTCAGCGTCAGACACAGTGAGGGGTATGCGACCTTGGAGCATATGCGTGTGCTTGAAGGAGAAGTATAAATCAGCCTTTATTCTCTGCTTTATCAGGGGTCACCACAGCGTAATGAACCCCCAATTAGACTGGCATTGATATTGCAATGTGATCATTCGCAATAGTCTCATCGCAAGTATACGCAATGTTGAGTCTGGATTCTAATTTATAATTTTGCACATGTTTTTTACGGCCTGTGACTGTGTGAGGGTTTCAAAAGCATTTAGGCCTGAGATATTGTACCGTTTGTAACTTTGACAAATGAATAACGATTGAATTTTTAATAAAACGAAGACTATGCAGTATTATTTTAGATTTGATTATTCAATTATTGTACAACTGAATACAGTTTGACTCATCAAAAAAACAAAAAACAATCAAACACTGTTTATTTAATTGGTATCTTTTTCTTTATTGAATTTATCTAAGTTTGTAGATTGTTTCTTATATTTTATGCATACGTACTCCCATACAAAATCATCCCAATCAATCTAAAATGAGAAATTCTTTCCAAATAGTTATTCAACTCGTTTGGTGAAAATGTATTTATATCGCAATACATATTACAGAATTAAAAAAAAATCACAATCAATATCGTGCAGCCCTATATGATACATTAATTCTTCTTTGAAAAATCCATGCATTCATACAGCATACATTTCTTCATGAAATAAATCAGACCTACCCATAACTTTTGAATTCAGGTGTAGCCTCAGAAAAAAAGGGCAAATGAGATACCATTTTCATCCTCACTTTCAGCAAAAAAACAAACAAACCTCGAAAGGGTTTCACAACTACCTACAGGTCATAACCGGCAGCATATTAAATCTATCTAAACCTTTTCATTTTTTATGCATGTGACCATAAACCAAACACATTTCTTTCAGTGTGTATGTGTGCGTCTGTCTGTATTAACGCTATGATTGTATTCATGTCATGCTGGCTCCAGTCGCCAGCGGTTATCAAAGGGCCTTGCGGGTGCTGTGTTGTCTCTCTGGCTTTACGGTCGTTCCCTCAGCACGTCTGGCGGCACTGGCCTGTCCTCTATCATGCCTGCCAGATAGTGGTTCCTCTGTGCAGGCCTTTGTTTGGAGGTCAGGAGCCTTACACACAGCTGTGGACACAACACAGAGGCAGTCTAAGTCCCACAGTCCTCCCCTATCATCTCGCCCTCACACACACATACACAGATACGCTCAGGACATGGAGCCGGTCCAGCCTGATGAAAGAGGGGAAGATGTGAGGCGTGAATCGAGGCTATAGTAATTCCACATCTCGGGTGTGATGTCTATGGATAGAATGAAATGAAAGTTAGCGATTCAGACCTTTTTGAGGATTTAAACACTCTTCATAGCTTTTGCTTCTCGAAAGAGGGTTTGGGCCAGCTGTTGCGTCGAGTAGACAAACACGGCGAGGCGGGCCGATGTTATGTTTCCACTGTAAAGACCATTCAATCAGCCTTTAATTCTCCTAATAGCCGAGAGACCGGCCTATGATTACACTTTGGCTGATACACACTTCCCTTTGGCTCTGATTCAGCTCTCCGTGTGACTCTAGAAGTTGTATTTTCTTTTTCACTCACTTCATGTTTGTTCCCTTTCACTCTTTTTCTGTCACTTCAAGAGATACAAGGTGAATTGCTAAAAGATTGTGGGCTCATTTCTAGATATATATATGTCTGTTAAGCTTTTGAGAAGTCAAATATGCATCACATTTCTGCTGATTGAAAGAAAGTGACTGGTTCAGCTTCAGAATTTAGTCCTTTCAATCAGTATTATTAGTTCTGGGTTTGCATTGTCAAGTTCCCTAAACACTATTGATTATTAATCAAAACACATAAAATATTTTCCAAAGATTATGTTGCATGGCTCCAAAATCTTGTCATGTATACTGTAAAAAATGCTGGGTTCCACACAATTCCTTCATGTTGTCATAACAAAAATCAATTACGTTAACTTAATTGTTTTTATAAATTTAAGTTGATTGGACATAAAACAATTAAGTTATTGCCAAAAAATCTCAAGAATTGTGTTGATTCAGCTCATTATACATAAGTAGATTGAACAAGCAGCAAAAATTTTTTTTTGAGTGATGAACAATTGAAATGCATTAAAATCTTTTATTCTTAGCTTAAAAGTCATGTTTAATGTCTTCCCCCAAATCATTTAAACCTGATGCATTCAGTAAATATTAATTATATTAGCCTGCCAGTCTAACATCATTATACCAATAGCTTACGTAGCTACAAGTGACTGTTAAATGTGTGTTTGTCATTTAATTATTCATTCAAGAGATTTGTTCAAAAAGGCTGATTTATCCTTCAACTAGTAATGAAGGAAGTGAGTTAGTCTTTAAATAATTCATTCAAATGATTAAAAAGCTATTATAATAATAATCAAATATATTTATATAGACTGCATTTTAACTTGTTGAGTTGTCTGTTCAGAGTCATGAGATGTCTTGAGATTGAGAAACGATTCTTACTGGGTGATTATGCAACACTAAAATGTTTTTAACTCAACATGGAAAATCTTTTATGCAGTTTGGCAGTTGGTTAACATTGGGAATCTGAACATGTAAACATTTGAAAATGGATTTTAAATGGCTAATTGTGGAAAATTATACTGTTATACCATGTCTGTTAACTACAAAAATAAAATTGTGTGAAAAGTAACATCATACCATCTCTTGCTTATAACATGCTTAGTCGACAGAAATGTGAGAACTCTTGAAAAAGCAACAGCGATAACATACTACAAGTTTGCTTGCAGATGCATATATATATATATATATTTTTAATAAAGACTTCACCATCTACTGGCCTGATATGTATAGGTGCAACTTTTCAATAATGCAAAGGAACTATTTTCAGTTTTGGTACATCATTGTACCCTGAATTTTTCTAGAATCATGCAGCTCCAGTCACTTCCATCTGACATTTGTGCTGCATCCCAATTTGCATACTTACACTATGATCTAAAAGTTTTTTGTGAAGGAAAAGTAAATACTTTTGAGTGTGTGACGGAAGGCTATGCAAGCATTGGGACATACTACTTCCTCATTAAAAGATCATTATGTTGCTTAGTTCATCTTGACACATCATCCACATTTCTTTCATATTTAATTACTTACCTTATTGGAGAAGCAGCAACAGGATAATCTTCCATTCGCAAGTCTTTTATGCAGAGAAATCTCCTCAGGTCTTTGGATAATTATGCATTTAGAAGGAATGTCAAAACATATATACTTGACGGTTGGTCTCGCACATCTGCCATTTTTGTAGTTTATATACGCTTCTTACCCGAGTTTGTAGTTCTAATCAAACTCATGTCCAATGCAACCAAGTATTGTGGGCAATATTAGCGGTTAGAGTATGGATGGTTCTACACTTCGAATACCAGAAATAGTAAACCTCTTTTCAACATACTATGTTTTGGGACATACTAATTCTATTTTCAAATACATTTTAGGATGGATAGTATGCGGATTTGAATGCATCATTG
This sequence comes from Danio choprae, assembly GCA_903798125.1. NCBI lineage: Eukaryota > Metazoa > Chordata > Actinopteri > Cypriniformes > Danionidae > Danio > Danio choprae. Next base: position 510,167 of record CAIGQW010052810.1, read on the forward strand.
GTGTAAATGTGCTGTTTTGCTTTCTCCAAATCTTAATTGTACTCAATGACTTACAGGAAGACATAAAAAAACATCTTCACAGACTTTAAGTAAAATCAAATAGCATTTTATGTGTCCTATTCTAAAAACTGCTTACAGCACCTTTAGTACACTTTAATAGATGTGCAGACAAACACGCCTTTCTATTACAGCCTTGATCCTTAACCTACAATCTGCAAAAGTGGTTTGATTTCCATTAAAGTCTCGCATTCACTCCCCTCTGTATATTACTAACATTATTCCTATCTGTGCCTTTCACTTCTTTTCTTTTCCATCTCTTTGTGGCTTTATTTTTAAGTACACCTCTCCTTGAGTTGACAATCTTTAATACTCTTTCAGTAACTGTTTATCCCCTTTGTGGAGTATTGGAGATGCAAGTCATGCCTTCATAGCCCCTTCGCAACCTCACACGCTTATAGAATGTCCAATATGACAAATGTTAGTTAGAGCAAGCAAGCACATGTCATTTATATGTACTCTTCAGCTGATGGAAACATGTTTGTTAGTATAATATCATGTTTTGGTCAAATTGGGAATTGATTACCAACTGATTGGGTCACTGAGGTGATATACTTTTCTTGTTCTGTCTATTAGTTTAGTCAGAACACAAAAATCTGTGGTGTTGGGTTCCTTTTAGAAATCATTGCCTTGAATACAACCTGATTTAATGCAAAATTAAGTTGCACATTTTGGATAATTGGTGACTAATTAATAGGTATTCATTTGATATTGTTAGTACAAGGTTTTAAAAAAGAAGTACAGCTAAACATAACCACTATTGTTTCGTGTGAGCGGTAATCATTTTTGGTTTGAATTCATGTAAATTAGTCACTATTTTGCTAAACATTTCCATGAGAGTGTGTTGCTTTATTTAGTAAAAACGCAGTTTGTAGATTTAAATTGATAGAAACAAGACTTTGTTAATGACCTCCATTTCAAAATTTCAATCGCTGTTTTTTGAATGCTGTTTCTATTTCTTAAAGACTCCTGGGATTAAAAATGTCACTATTTCCACAAAAATATGACTATGTGACAATTAGAAGAGTAATAAAGGCTGCTTAAAAATCAGCTTCAACAATAAATAGATTTTATTTTATTTTTTAAAACCGTTTGTCACTGAAAGTTGATGCACACTGTTAACCCAAATTGCTGTTAAATGAATCGGAACTGGATTGAGTCACCTTTTTTTAACTGTTTGTGGAAAGTTAGGTAATTTTATTTATTTAAATATTGTGCTGTCATGATCAGTTCTAGTGTAGACATGTGGTTAGAGAGTGAAAACGCTAAATGCTCAGCTGTTGACTCGGGGTCAGGCTCTTAGTGGAGATTTCTCACACTGGCTGCTTCGCTGATGGTTTTCCATGGGGTTACTGAACCCAAAGTCTTTACTACTGCCTCTGTCATACAACAGGGAGATGCAAGGGTAAGGGTGAGGTCAGTAAATCGGCTGTGTTTACTCTTTTTATGTTATTTTCTGTGTGTGTGTGTGTGTGTGTGTGTGTAATTGTCCAGGCCTGTAAGGACAATCTGCAGGTGGCTTATTCAGCTTCTCCTACAGGGCTTGAACTGAGCTCTCCTAATGAATCTTCCTTTGCTCCTTACAGTTGGCTTACATTTGGAGCGAGAAATCTCCTCTTTAGTGGTTAGCATTGTATTCACTCAAGGTTACAGCACTACAATAATGCTCCAATCTTCTTGTTTTCAGAGGCGTTTAACCTCAGATTTGGGATCAGCCTTTCTTTTCCTCATATGGGGAGCGTCTCTTCTGCAGTAGTTCAAACAGGGGCATGCCTGTGGCCTCCAGGTCGGATCGAGAGGAAGTCTGTTTTCCTGCCGTTCGCTCTTTCTCCATTTTGGAGCCATGAGAGAAGAAAATGAAACACATTTATCTTGGGTTTCCCTCTTCTCTCAACCCTTCACGTGTCCTTCCTTCTGCTTTTATTTGTCGAACACACACGTACACAAACCCCCGGAACGATGCGCCCATGCAGCGGCGTCGATATTCAGAAGAGCCCTGAATGGATGGCTGGCATTTGCATGCATTGATTGAGTGCATGTTTGCCCAATATTTCAGCGCAGCTGATGGCTTTATTAGACACATTGATTTAGAAGGCAGATAGATGGAGGTGGACGACAGCGAGGGGAATGAACAGAAGGGTATAAAGGAGGAATAGAGGAGGAAAGGGAACATTGTGATACACACACACTGAAAAATTTAGTAGTTTTGCTACATTTCTGTCAAATTAGAAATAATAAGAAATGACAGAATATTTTTAATCAATAATCAAACTGTGATGTTTTGGTTCTCTGCTGGTCAAATTTATTTAGGTTATGCAAACTTGCGGGTCAGTGTTCATTAACAGACTGATTATAATAGGAAAGTTATTAAATTATATAATACAATATTAAGAGTGGGCCTCACAGTGGCGCAGTGGGTAGCACGTTCGCCTCACAGCAAGAAGTCGCTGGTTCGAGCCTCGGCTGGGTCAGTTGGCGTTTCTGTGTGGAGTTTGCATGTTCTCCCTGTGTTGGCGTGGGTTTCCTCCGGGTGCTCCGGTTTCCCCCACAAGTCCAAAGACATGCGGTACAGGTGAATTGGGTAAGCTAAATTGTCCGAAGTGTATGAGTGTGAATGGGTGTGTATGGATGTTTCCCAGAGATGGGTTGCAGCTGGAAGGGCATCCGCTGCGTAAAACATATGCTGGATAAGTTGGCGGTTCATTCCGCTGTGGCGACCCCAGATTAATAAAGGGACTAAGTCGAAATGAAAATGAATGAATGAATGAATATTTCATTAAAACAACACCAATTCCTTGCTAGAAATGACATCAGATGTGTCTAAAAAATACTAGATTTATTTATACCGCAACGTTCAGTTCCAATCTTTACTTAGTAACTCAATGATTTTCTGATAGTGGGATTCTAATGAAAATATTCATTCATTAATATTCCTTCGGCTTAGTCACTTATTTATCAGGAGTCGACACAGCAGAAGGGTCAACCAACTATTCCAGCATATGTTTTAAGTGGCGTATGCCCTTCCAGCTGCAACCCAGTACTGGGAAACACCCATACACTCTCACATTCAAACATAGTGCATGTCTTTGGACTGTAGGGAAAACCAGAGCACACGAAGGAAACCCACGCGAACATGGGGAGAACATGCAAACTCCTCACAGAAATGCCAACCGGCCCAGCCGAGAATTGAACCAGAGACCTTCTTGCTGTGAAGAAGTGCTAACCACTAAGCCACCGTTCCACCCTAATGAAAATATAGAATAGTAAATATAGTAGAAAGTATTAAGTATTAAGTATCTGAGGATTTTGAAATGAAATAGAATAGAGAGTTTTAGTAATAGAAGGTCAAATGTTGATGAAAAAGTCTTTAGGAGTTACATAAGAAAGTCAATAGAAACAATCAAAATCAAAATCAGAGCAATAAAATGTAAGTGCTATGAGCAAATGACAATTAGTTTAACTGATTTTAATTTCATGAATGTATGGACTGTGTATGGGGTGTCTGTAGGTATGTGCTTGTACTTATTTTTTTTTTACAATGTTGGTGTTCGTATGCAAAAATGTGTAAAAATGCAAAGAAAAAATCATCGTTAGACAGATGATGCATTCCAAATGGGAAATATTGCCCTCTGAAGGGCACATCTGAGTGAAAAAAATGATGTCTGTCATATTAAAATATTTTATAAAACGAAGTGCTCAAAACTGGCCACTTCGAAGGGCCCTTTGGAATGAAGGATTTTGAAAAATACAACTGATGGACACTTCTTTGAGCAGGGAAGTTGTTGGGTGTCACACACTACACTCAGTTAGAAAGGGCTCATCTTTATGCTCTAGTTCTTACAGAGGGACCCTCCAAAGGGTTTAGGGCACAGGTGTCAAAGTCAGTTCCTGGAGGGCCGCAGCTCTGCAATGTTTGGTTTAACCCTAATTAAACACACCTGATCAAACTAATTGAGTCATTCAGGCTAGAGGTAAGTGTGTTGAAGCAGGGTTTGAATTAAACTGTGCAGAGCTGCTGCCCTGCAGGAACTGGCTTTGGTTTAGGGCATAGGGATGAGCCCTTACAAATAGAACCTAGTTAAGATTGGACATGATCATTGGATGTGGACATACCTTTCTTGGCTTCCCACTTGCTATGGTGTCAGTCCAGGCAGCTTTTTCCAGCTTTTGGAGCCATGATATTTTGGCACAGCTTGGGCCAGGTACATAAGGAAAGCCTTATACCATTTTATTGTGTTCTTAACTGACTTTTTATATGCTGTAAAGGAGATTCAGAGATTTTGTTCTGCTGAAATATGGCAGCAGTTTCTCTCCATTACGGCAAGCGGCTCAGGTCCTCCCACTTTATTTCAACAGATTTATTTACCTCACAAGCCTGGAAGCGTGCAGTAATTCAGCACAGGTAGTGTGTGAACGCACCGTGTGTTTATGTGTGAAAAAAAGAGCCAATGAGACTGAATGGAAGAGACAGGGAGAGAATGCGCGAATGAGAAGGAGCGCCGAATCAACAAGTCAGCATTTGTAGAGACCCTGTTAATTGGCATTTGTGACAATAGAACACTGGCAGTTATTGATTGCAGATCGGCCAGGGATCGAATATGCAGAGTATTACTCCTCATCAGGACTGAACACACTGGGAGCGTGTGTGTGTGTGTGTGTGTGTGTGTGTGTGTGTGTGTATTTGGCCTGTAAAAGTACTTTCATTGGTTTAAATTAGTAAAAATGGTTTCAGCTGCAGGATAGTATTTAATGTTTTAATTGTGCCTATACAGCAATTAGATTAAATTGGGATTTAATTTTCTTTCATGAGAAAAGGACGATTTTCATACTGGATATGGATTTTTTTGGTGTCAAAATAAGTTGATGACCAACATGACAAGATAGGGGCGGCACGGTGGCTCAGTGGTTAGCACTGTCACCTCACAGCAAGAAGGTTGCTGGTTCGAGTCTCGGCTGGGCCAGTTGGCATTTCTGTGTGGAGTTTGCATGTTCTCCCAGTGTTCGCGTGGGTTTCCTTCGGGTGCTCCGGTTTTCCCCACAGTCCACATAGGTGAATTGGGTAAACAATATTGACCATAGTGTATAAGCGTATGTGTGTGTGTGTGTGTGTGTGTGTGTGTGTGTGTGTGTGTGTGTGT
>CAIGQW010052810.1:515371-528354 GCA_903798125.1 Danio choprae
GTGTGTGTGTGTGTGTGTGTGTGTGTGTGTGTGTGTGTGTGTGTGTGAGAGTAAAACATATGCTGGAATAGTTGGCGGTTTATTCTGCTGTGGTGACACTTGATAAATAAGGGACTAAGCCGAAGGAAAATTAATGAATGAATGACAAGATAGTGTGATGTTTTTAAGTAAAAAATAAATATATGAAATTAACTTTTATTTAAGTAACAAAATATCAATAAAGTTTGATGTTGTATGGTAGTGTTAATAAATTAATTTAGAGCATTTTTTAATGCAGTGATATGTTGTAAGCCTAATTTAAAATCGGAAAAGAGTTTTTTGGAATAAAGTGTGACAATTTGCTACTTTTTTATTTTGAAAAAGTATCTTTGTTTAAAAAAACAATGTTACAAAATTTTCACACTTTACCTTTTAGGTCATATAAACAATCTGAAATTGAAGATAAAACTCTAAAGGTATAATCTATAATCTGTCATAATTCACCAAACTTATTTGATGTACTATTTGATGGAAACGAATGCTAATATTTTGATAAACGTTTGCGACCAAACAGGATTTATTCCTATTGACTGCCATTGTGTGACACTGTCAGTGAGAACTGAAATGGTAGTCAACATTCCACTTTTGTGTTTTGCAGAACAAGGAAATTGAGTCAGGAAATGACATGATTTTCATTTTTGGGTGAACTATCGCTTTAAGCTCTATTATGTCCCTGGCTGAGCTGTGCAGGTACTGGCAGTAACGTCACAGGGTCAAATGACGCCTCTGTCTGCGTGCGCTCCCCTGTGAAGATGACCTTTGCTGTGAATGTACAGATTGCAGGAAGTGCTCCCTAATTTTACTCCCCAGCTGGGAAAGCTTGCTGCTTTATTTCACCAGATGTCCAGCAGACATCTGAACTCCACGGATGAATGCGGCTGGGTGATGGAAGGCGTAATTCAACTTTAGTGCAAGTCAGATTCAGATGTGTCTCTGGTAATGCTTTACCAGCCTCCGACTCTCGGTTTCGCCCCCTGACTGGTGGAGTCTAGAGGCTGGAAAAACATGAAAGAGGCCCCTGGGCAACTTTACTGTAAGGAATAAGGAGGTAATCTTTAGGCCTCGGTGGAGAAATGATGAGGACAGGAAGATGAGACGACTGTCTGATCTCTGTATATGAACCTTTTCATCTGCATGTGTTTAACCCGTGTGCTTTCCAAACGCACCTGCTGTCACATGCAAACACAAGCAGAGGAAATTATTGCTCAGAGGTGGCTCTTTCAGAGCTCAGGAACCTTCTTAGAATTAATGAAATTTTGTCTCTGAGGTTTCTAGCAACGAGTAAGTAGTTGACATACATGTCTGCGACTCTGAGAGCTTTTCTGAATCTCGCTTGATTCCTGAAGACCCCGTTATACTAACAGCGAAGGCCTGATTTTGTTTAAAATTTAGTCACACCAGTTTATTCTTTGATTTTGCAACTAATATTTGAGTCTTAAGAAATACACCTAGTTTTACCTAGTCATTATGTCTTGTTGCAAATTCTGCAGGTTATTGTTTTTTAGCTGGCAAATAAATTCCCAAAATTGCTAAACTTACTTGACAATTCACTTTGAGAAAGTTTACAATAAGGATAAGTATAGCAATAAACATAGTGTCCACACCAGCCCGCGATAACTTTGAGCCATTATTGTGTTATTGCTGCTTTAAATACTCTGTCTGAATCAATTTAAGTTAAAATTCTTAAAGGGAAAGTTCACCCAAAAGTGTCTGCCATTTATTTTCTCACCCTTCAGTTGTTTCCTTCAACACAAAGAAAGATATTATGTAGAAAGCTGAAAACTGTAATCATAGTATTTCTTTTTCCTACCACGGATGTCAAGTGTTACTGGTTTTCAGTTTAATATTAACTTTTGTGTTTAACAGAGTAATGGAGTATATTTTCATTTTGTGGGAACTATCCCTTTAAAAGTAATTCCAAAGACATTGTTGTAAAAGTAGTGGTATTTGAGAACTCGCAGAAAAAAAAGCAAATGGATACATTTATTTGGAGAAACAATTCAGACATTTCAGAGCTTGGACTTGTTTTGCTTTGATTTGTCCTCCTATGGAAACACTGAATTCAAACAAAAGCATTTAGGTCCAGTGGTCACTCCTGCGCCTTGTCATCTGTACCTCCTCCTCTGGCTACCTTTACTCCCCTTCTCTCTCTTTCTAACCTCTTCCATCTCGCTCTTCCTTTTCTGTTCTTCCGGTCTTTATTTCTCCATCTGCAAAAGAATCTTCTCTAGCCTCCCCCAGAGTACATGCCAGGACCAGGCTTTGCACCATGGGGCGGAGAGTCCTTGGCCGGAGCAGCCGGCAGGCTTATCTTCTCGGCTCTGCTTTCAATCTGAGCTCTTTCTCTCACTTTCTCTCTTTCTCCCTCTCTCTCTCTCTCTCTCTCTCTCTCTCTCTCACTCTCTCTCTCACTCCAGGGAGATTCCACCCAGAGCAGATGCAGACGGATGTCGAGTCCTGGTCAGCTCTGTCTTGCGTCTGCTGGCCTGCCCTGGATCTTCTCACTGGCAGGAGTGGGAGTGCGGCCCTGAGAAAGCTCAGTTCTTGATAACAGCACGGGGCATCCAAACCAATGCTTGCTGTTGGTCCAAAACAGATTTGGCTAATGCTTTAGAGTTGTATAAATGCTAGGACTGTGTTGAAGGGAATGATCAGTGTGGGCAAAATTCTCTCAATGAGCACTTTTATGTGCACACCAGTATGCTGATAGCATCTTTTAAACGTTATTAACTCTGTTAAATCTATTCAAATAACCTGTTATAGAAACCAATAAATAGTGCCAGACAGAATCTGTTACCCTTTTTGCTGTTTCTGCCCAGAATTGAGCAAAAAATATGTGCGTAATTCATTTGAGAGTGTAGGAGCTGAAAATTTAAGAAATAAAATAAAAATATGTTCTTAACTTTCAAGGTTTACAATGCAATTAGAACCAGGTATTTGGTCAAAAGAAAACTACAGGCAGGTCTTTCATATGACATCCAGTAAAATATAGATAACAATTTTACTTTACAATTTGCATTGTACACAAATCATGAACGTGTGCATTTTATTCAATAATATTACTGAAATGTATATAAAAACTGAATAAATATATTCATTCATTCATTCATTTTCATTTCGGCTTAGTCCCTTTATTAATCTGGGTCGCCACAGCGGAATGAACCGCCAACTTATCCAGCATATATTTTACGCAGCGGATGCCCTTCCAGCTGCAACCCATCTCTGGGAAACATCCATACACACCCATTCACACTCATACACTACGGACAATTTAGCTTACCCAATTCACCTATACCGCATGTCTTTGGACTTGTGGGGGAAACCGGAGCACCCGGAGGAAACCCACGCCAACATGGGGAGAACATGCAAACTCCACACAGAAACGCCAACTGACCCAGCCGAGGCTCGAACCAGCGACCTTCTTGCTGTGAGGCGAACGTGCTATCCACTGCGCCACCGTGAGGCCCCTTGAATAAATATATATTAACACACGTTTACATGAGTAGATAAATATAGTGAACGATGAGCTCAAAAATCTGCTGCATTTTCTGTGGTCGCAGATTCCATGTGGATCTGCCAATAACCCAGCAATACAAGTAATTTACAAGATTTTATTAATACTTATTGAAGTCAATGCATAATAACTTGTGTATCTAACTTTGAGTATTTATTAAAATCAGTTGTCATGTTAAATAAACAATTAAAAACTGAACAGCTTATGAATTATCCTAAAATTATGTTGAATTTTTGATGTTTTTTTCTGCTGTAAACGATCAGAACATTTCTACAATTATTTGGATCAAGGAAGTGTCTGAGTTTGTGGGGTATGTCCTCTTTCCCTGCTGCAAATCATTTGCTGTGTCTGAATGTGCTTAAATCTGAAGTAAGAAAACGTTCCTGTCACATATCACACATGTGCAGTCCAATAAACCAACAGAAAGCAGGTTAATGCATTTACATGCTGGTCGAAATCAGCTCAAGGTGCAAAAATCTAGCTGTGGTGATCGGTTTAAGCTGAAGCCATTCATGCCCTTACTCTGATAAAGAAAAATGGGTTAATAATGCGTTTCCATGACCATGTACATTGCCAGCTTATTAGGGCCTAATTGGGTTTCGAGCATTCATGTAAACGCACTCAATAAGTGAAGTTCTTTCATGTCCTGTTTACTTCACCGTACATTTCATCTGGCTTATTGGAAGTGACTGTGCAATCTTGCATCTGCCTGAAATCTATGACATGCATTTTGTGTAAATACTGACCGCTGATGATGATTTGTCAAGAGCTGAACCTTGGGCGTATCGACTCCCTCTAGATTCCTTTTGACCTGCTTTACTTTTTACAGCCTTATGGAAAGTTTTGGAAGGTCTTGTGAGTCAAGGGCAGGAATGACTTCTCAGTGAGCTGTCAGTGTTGTGTGGGATCTCTGGTTCCTCTGTGAGGCTGCAGTCTTGCAAAAAGGCCTCTGGAGTGATGACGTGGCCCAGGGTCAGAGAAAAGAGGCCTGGGAAACTGGAGAAGTATGGAGTAGACTCTTTACTTTCATTAAAATGTGTTTTACAAATCATCTCTCTATATATCTAGTATATATTATTCATTCATTCATTTTCTTTTCGGCTTAGTCCCTTTATTAATTTGGGGTCGCCACAGCGGAATGAACCACCAACTTATCCAGCATATGTTTTACGCAGCGGATGCCCTTCCAGCTGCAACCCATCACTGGGAAACATCCACACACACTCATTCACACACATACACTACAGACAATTTGCCAACTGACCCAGCCGAGGCTCAAACCAGCGACCTTCTTGCTGTGAGGCGATCATGCAACCATATACATAATATATAGTATATATTATGTACTATTATAACATTAACACATTATCAGCTTATCATTTCACTATTTTAATATCTGTTTGCATAATTTTAGAGATTTTTTGCATAGATCAAATTTTAACCTGACATCATTTTTGTAAGACGTTAAAAGAAGGTAATCATTTAATAATCTATGCAAATATATGTATAATTTATGCCAAATTAAAGTTACTTTATTAATCTACTATGTGCCTACTATTGTATATTATCTGTTCATAAAACTTTCAAAGTTACAAATGTATTGTAATGTTTTGTGAATGGTATGTTAACATATAGACGCTCATTGTAATTGCAATAACAAGAAATCTGCAACTGCATAACTTATTTTAATGCACATTTTTTTATTTATATTTATTTTATTCACTACAGAGTTCATTTGACTGTGTCTTTGGCTAACAATAAAAGTACTTTCAGCTCAGTTTAGCATTTTTGCCATATTCAAAAACGTCCTCCAGAATCCTACAGTGCAGAAAATGCGAGAGAATGTCCGCAGAATCCACGTGGGCCTATAATGAGCTTCTGCATCAAATGATCTGGGTAGGACCGTTGAAGACATTGAAAATAATCAAGATGGACATTGATTAAAAACAATGATGATGTGCTGTGTGCGTAAGAATCAGCCTGATGGGAAGGGCAAGGGCTTCTGGGAAAGAAGGGATGAAATGAAAGATTGAAATGATAATGAAAAAGACAGGATCTGGGAATTAGAAAGAAAGGGAGTGAAAGATGGATGGATAAGTAGCGCTCTCCAACTGTAACCTGCCAACACCAAAACACTTTTACTTTGCATAATTTGCTCCAGCTCTCCTCTTTTTTTTTCTTACTTCACATCACTTTTTTTTCTTTCTCACCCTTTCTTTTCAGACAGTATGTGTGTCCTTGCTTTGAAATGTATTGTTCCTTAGGGAGAATTAAGTCCAGTGCACCGGACATACTGTGTGTGTGTGTGTGTGTGTGTGTGTGTGTGTGTGTGTGTGTGTGTACTGTCTGAGTGGCCTCTGAGGCTTCATGCTGGGAGCCCACCCAGCTGACAGTCTAGCTCAGCCCAGTGTCCCATCTTCTCCAGTCAGACCACCCAGCCACCTGATCCCAGGATTCTTCAAATACATCAGTAGTGGCTCATTTGTCATATTTATATATATTTTATTCATCAGGGGTCACCACAGCGGAATGAACTGCCAACTTATCCAGCATATATTTTACATAGCGGATGCCCTTTCAGCTGCAACTCAGTACTGGAAAACACCCTCATACACTCAATCACACACATACACTACGGCTAATTTAGTTTATTCAATTCACCTATAGCGCATGTCTTTGGACTGTGGGGGTAACCGGAGCACCTGGAGGAAACCCACGCCAACACGGGGAGAACATGCAAACTCCACACAGGAATGCCAGCTGACCCAGCCGGGACTCGAACCAGCGACCTTTTTGCTGTGAGGCGGCAGTGCTAACCACTGAGCCACCGTGTCACCCCCTATTGATAAGTTGACAACTAATAATGTATAAAACATAAAAGAACATGTTTAATTCCATTTGTGGTTCATGTGATTTTCACATGTGGAGTGTTTTTACTCTATGAGTTGCACGTGTTTAGTGTTGATATTTTTGGAAATCCTTTTTGGAAACTAAGGAAAAACACCTGAAAAGCAGGAGATGCAAGTAATTCTGCAGTCTAACACATTTGATGTCCCATTTGCAATTTTTCTGTCCCATGCTACGTGGCACCTTGTTGTCAAGGTTGCACTGGAGAAAGGATGCTCAAAGCAGTGGGAGGATGCATGCACGCGCTGAAGTTAAAACCAAAGAGACGCCGCCAACATGCACAAACACACAGTGGCGTGAGGATAAGCAATGTATTAGTCATCTATTACAGGAATCAGTCTCACACTGGGCCTGTTTTCCAGTCTCGCTGGATGCCTTGTGAATTTCCACCCATGAAATAGAGCGGCTTTCTTCCCTCAGACTCAGCTCACAGAAAGTCGCTGCCCACGGGAGACGGCTCTGACCTGGCAAAGAATCTCTGCTTACAGTGGGTCAAATTCTCCACCAGCGGTGTGGATGATACAAAACATAATCCAGAAAGGAGAGGCGCAGCGAGTCTGACTTCGCCCCTGTGAATGAACTGAATGGAGGAGTGTTAGCCGAGCCGGTCAATTTGAAAGCATGCACCTGGTGTGATTCAGGTGTGTGTGGAGGGTATTGTACATGCTAAATGGATTTCTCACCTCTCGCTCTTTGTGGAATGGACAGACTGGCCAAATCGCCCTCGCTGAGTGGGCTCTCAAGGCCTTGGAATATATCCTCCCTACTGAGAATGAAAGAAATGGAGAGTCTGAAAGAGAGGCAGGAAAAAATGAGGGGCGTGTGTGTGTGTGTGAGAGAGAGAGAAGCGGTGAAAAAAAAAAGAAAACAAAATAGCATTTACGGTTCAGGCTGCCTCTGAAATAATTTTCCATATCAGTGTGACTGCATGAGCCCAGTGGGAAAGGGAATGTGATTTTCTCCATACAGTGCCAATGGAAAAGAAGAACTTGAATCAAAATGAGAGAAGAATGCTGGGAAGAGAACGAGAGAGACACTTGCTGGTCTTTACATCAGTAATCCCGTACTGGGACAGCCATAGCTGGTTAGAAAACACACAAACCATCATTTAGTCATCTGTCCAGAACCCGTTTGGCTCGTCCAGTTGCCCGCCAAGATCTATTAAGTCTTGGCCTTTGCCTCCAGCTTGGTCCAGATAGCAGAAGGGCTTGAGTCCATGTTAATTCCTCCTGCTCTCCTGGTTGCTTCGCTCTCGCCCCTCAGGTTGGAAAGTGGCTCTTGCTGAGCCCCAGGTTTTGGACGGCGTCCTGTCATTAGTTAATACTGAGAGCTCCATCTGATATTCCCTGGATAAGTCCGTCCTCTCTTCCCATGCCGACACTCAGGATAGAACAGAGGGTGGATCGGGGGGACATGGAATGATATTCGGCCCCTGAGCCAAAGTGCTCTTGTGACAACAGGCCGATTAGCATGAAAACAAATGCTCGTAGCAGACAATTGAATTGTTCCCTGTTTGGAACAAATGGTGGCTTTGCTTGTTGCATGTAATTAGCCTAGCCGAAGCGAGCTGACAGCATCCATATGTCTGAGAGGGTGCGAGAGCGTGTGTGAGTTTACCGTAAGCGTTGGAGCGTAGAGCGCTAGCCACTAGCACAGCATTTTTAGCAGGAGAGGAGCTGCAGGAAGCAGCAAAGGGAGGAAGAGAGATTTAATGAGGTAGAGAGCACGAAAAATGACAATTCAACATAGCTGCTGTTTGCTAAGATAACACAATGAAGTGATGGCGACAGCAAGATGCTGATCCCGGGGGAACCAGGGCAGGTTTTCCTCATTAAAGTCCACTGGCAAGAGAAGCTGTGATCTGGCCAGGTGGAAATCCATGTTGAAAATACAGCTACTGAAGATGAGATTGATGTGTCAGAGAATCAAATAGAGTTATAAGAGGAACATCAAGTAGCAGGAGAGAAAGAACACGTACCTGGCGTGATGTCATTTCAATATTCAGCACTTCACATCACTTTGGACCTTTTTCATGTGAATGTACTGTAAGTGACAGACCCTACCTTGTTATGATTTGGGTTTTTTTTGTTTTATTATGCTAGTTAGGCGAGCTGTTTAGTGGCAAAACTTTCAAACCTTCTTGAGTTTCTTTTTTCTGTTGAACACACACAAAAAAAACATATTCTCAAGAATGTTTGAGCCTAAAAGCCATTGACTCCCTTTTTCGTAATATGGATGTCAATAGCTACCGGTTTCCAATGTTCTTCAAAATATTTTCATACTTCATAATTACAATGTGACTTTATGTTGCGTATTTACTTCTCTTTTATATTTCACATTTTATATTTCACATTTTATATTTTATAAATATTTGTTTCTCATATTTGCAGGTTAACAATGTTCACTGTTATTTTATAGTACTTTACAGTGCGCTTTGTTTCTCATATTTACAACTTTATGTCATAAAATGTGACATTATATTGCATAATAACACCTTTATCAATTGTTTTACTTTTATATTGCGTAATTGAATTTTATCTTCCAGAACTGTAGCTTTGTTCCTCATATATATTTGCAGTTTTATATTTTACAGTAACACTTTATTAGTTAATTGCAGTTTTTTCCCTCATAAATTGTTTTCTCATATTTACAACTTTTATATTACAGAATGCAATATGCAATTGTTTTTTTGTTCAGCGTATTTTCAAGTTCATATTGCATAATTTAAGTTTAGATTGCCTAATTATAACTTTAGTTCTCTTATTTGCAGTGCCACTTATTATTGTGTAATTGCCACGGCTTCTCATACTGTCACGCTATGCTCTCCACAAAAGCACGAGAGAAGGGAACTATCAAAAATACACGGATTTATTCATATAGAACTCTTTGGGAACATCGACACACAGGAATCGTGGGGTGAAAAAAACATGGAATGACGATCAATAACGGACCAGGGACTAAGGCAAACTAAGGGGTATAAATACATAAGGACTAATGGAACTGATAACACACAGGGGAGGAACACAGGTGAAACTAATGAACATTAAGGAACGGCGGGAAACAGAACAAAGGAGCACATGGAAACGACACAGAATAGACACCTGACACATATATGCAACTGAATATTACACAATATATGTATAACTATATTTCTAAAATTTCACTTCGATTCTTATATTTACAGCAGCATATGGCACAGTATGACTTTTTATCACACGTTTGCAGAATGTTTTTCATGCATGTGTGGCTTTAAATGTCATTATTATGACTGTATAAGCTATAATATGACTTATATCTCACAATGTATCTTTATTATATCTTGCTTATATATTTTAACTCCAAGTAAATAAGCTTTCATAGATGGGACAGAGAAGGTGTGAAGGATAGAAGCTTGGGAAAATGGCCCGAGTCAGATATGAAGAAGACCTTGACTTTAATGGCTGAGGTTTAAAAATACTAATTTAGAAACCTGGTGAACACAGCATCAAAAATACCACATATGCTGGTCATTTTAACAGTGGTAGAAGACGGCAGAGAAGCAGAGAAGACGGCTTTACCCCTCCTGACCAAGTGTTCCTTCCATGCAATGGTTAGAAATGAAGGACTTTATTGCTGTCTGTGCAAACTCATTTTTGGACAACACTCTGTCTGTGTTGTCCTATCTGCGAACCCTGAGTTGACCCAGACTGCCATGTTTGCGTTGTAAAGCACTTTGTGTGTGTGTTATTTTTATGTGTGTGTGTGTGTGTGTGTAGGTTTAATGTTTGACCTTGTACTGCTGTTTATTCCCTCTCGCTCTGTTTTGTTCTGAAGGTGGAGTGATTTTTAGAGACCTGCTGATCATAGAGGGGTGTTTTGACACCCAGGGGGTTGATTCAAACATTCATACATGGAAATGGAAGGGCGGCGGTGCCAGCGGGGAGCTCTGTGTGTGTTGTGTCCTAGAGTGTGTATGCGTCTGCTCATCACCGCTATTGTTTTGTCTGCTCTGTTTGACTCTCTGAGTGCGCTTCCACTCACACATACACACTCTCTTAGGATGTGTATCTACAATAGTCTGAGTGTGATTTTTTGATTGACAGCCGGTGTTTGAATTGACTGGATTCTTAATAAGGGGGCTAACAAAACCTGTTGTTGATTTAAAGTGATACCCGTGTGAGTGCTAGCTTGTGGGAATGCTTTTAATTGATCCGCAATGGAGACGTAAGAGCTATTTGTCATATTTAAAAATGTGGTTGGACATGTCCACCCGGTTTTCCAAACCAAAATTATATGTAGTAGAAATCCAACATCTGGAGGTGATGAATAGCACCATTTAATTTTTTTTTTTTTTAAAGAGTGACAGCTTTTGAGTTTCACCAATGTTTTGTGGCCATGCCGGCTTATTAATGTTTTGTACTTGTGGTTTTCAGCAGAAAATAAGATCATGAGTTTCTTGCCAGGCCTAAATTGTTCTTGCCAAACACTGTAACCATTTTTCTGAAAATAATCTCAGGCCAGAACTCAAGTTACCTTCACGTGTCTGTGCCCTAAAACTGAACAGGTTATTTTTCAGGTAGCCGGCTAATATGTTTACAGTTGAACTTAATTTAAGTAACGTGATTATCAAGCTGTTGCTGTGCCCTGCTAGTAGCTGAGTTGAAAGAGATAGCTTAAAGCCTCAAAATAATAACCGCAAACCTTTTTTTTGTGTTTAGGTTAGCAGTGAATTGAAGTTTGAAATACCTGAGCAGCAGTAATCTGTTAATGAATATTCTGACACGTCCATGTTTAGTTGAAAATGAACTGTAAATAAATGCTGCTCATTTTCCTCTTAAAGGATTAGTTCACCTAAAAATTTAAATTCTGTTATTAATCACTCAGCCTCATGTTGTTCCAACCCCCCGAGATCTTTGTTCGTCTTTTGAGCACAAATTAAAATATTTTAGATGAAATCCAAGAGCTCTCTAGCCCTCCATATTTAGTAATGTCTTGAGACCATTGCTGAATATGGAGGGCCAAAGAGCTCTTGGATTTCATAAAAAATATTTTAATTTGTGCTCAAAAGATAATATTGTCAAAACATTTCATAAAAAAAATGGTTCGACTGTAATCATATGAAGCTCCAAGAACACTTTTGTGTGCCAAAAAACAGTAAAAATTACTTACGTCCTCCTCATCAAATGAAGGTGCGCATTTACTACAGGCAATACAACGCTTGCTTGTTGCGCAGCTGACCTTATAGGCAATATGTTGAATTGCTGTAGTAAACGTGCACCCTGACCTGCTGAAGGAGAAAAGACAAAGACAGAGTAATTTTTACATTTTCAAGCACCCAAAATTGTTCTTGGAGCTTTGTATGATTACAGTTAAACCACAGAATTCACACGTAAAGTTTTTGACAATGTGTTTGTTCCTTTTCTGGACATTGAACATCTTGGGACTGTTGCTAAATATGGAGGAAGAAGGAGATTTGTGCATAAATTTCAAAAGACCATTCGAATGACATGAGGGTGAGTAATTAATAACAGAATTTTCCTTTTTGTGAGAACTAACCCTTTAATGACCCCATCCCCAAATTACAGCAGTGAAAAATAGTAATAAAGAAAGCACCTGATAACATAAGCTTCACATGTGTAATTACCCAAAAATCAAAACCTCTCAATACTTCGCAAATTTTGTATATTGAAGCTCTAGCATAATTTTAGTTTTTGGTGTGAAACAGAGGCTAAAATAATGAAAGAATGGAACTGTTTAAGCCAAATATGTCCTTCAAACTTCATTCATTCATTCATTCATTTTTCTTATTTATCAGGGGTCGCTACAGTGGAATGAACCGCCAACTATTCCAGCATATGTTTTACGCAGCAGATGCCCTTCCAGCCACAACCCAGTACTAGGAAAAAACCATACACTCTCACATTCACACACACTCATACACTACGGCCAATTTAGTTAATCCAATTCACCTATACCGAATGTCTTTAGACTGTGGGGGAAACCGGAGCACCCGGAGGAAACCCACGCGAACACGGGGAGAACATGCAAACTCTACACAGAAATGCCAGCTGATCCAGGCGGAACTCAAACCAGCGACCTTCTTGCTGTGAGGCGACAGTGCTAACCACTGAGCCACCATTTTTGTTTCTTAGACAAATATTTGTGTAGTTAAAATGTGACATAATATTACATAATCATTACCACGAAGACAACAGTTGAGTTGATGTTTATGCACATGCTCGCTATAGTGCGAGTTGTGACGTCATGTTCCTTTTTTTGTAGTTCAAGATTTTTTTTTGTTTTTCTTTAGATACATGACAGGATATAACAAAAACATACTACACTCTATGAACTTGTTTTCTACTGAAAAAAAACAAAACTTTAAGTTTAAGTCACTTTAAGTACAGATTTTCAGAGTATGGTATTCTTTTTGAATCACCCTGTATATATATGGGCATATTACACAAAAAAACAAAATATAGGAAAGAGCGTGATAAATAAATAAATAAATAAATAAATAAATAAATAAATAAATAAATAAATA
>CAIGQW010052810.1:531048-550137 GCA_903798125.1 Danio choprae
ACACACACACACACACACACACACACACACACACACACACACACACAGACCCCTGACAAAACCCTTGATATTAAGTCTCTGATGGCCCACCGAAGGAGCTAAAATGGCTATCTGTGTGTGATGTGTGTAGTTGGACTTGTGTTTGTGATTTTGTGGAGCTTGCTTGTACTCTTGTGTATTTAAAGAGAGATCTTTAATTGTTTAAATGTTTAGTGCAGTACTTCTATATGCACTGGTCACCCTATCAGGTGTTTTATTTTATTTTATTTTCATCATCATTTTCTTTTCAGCTTAGTCCCTTTATTAATCGGGGGTCGCCACAGCGGAATGAACCACCTTATTTTATTTTATTTTGTCATAAAATTGCTATATATTAATATAAATGCATTGAAACATCAAAAAACATGTTAGAAGCTAGCTGAAATTTGAGAAAATAAAGTTGAACATTGAATACTCATTTCAAAAGGTTTCAGTGAAACTTCAGATAATTTTTATAAATAAATAAAGGATAAAGATTAATATATAAATAGTATAAATTATAATAAATTATTTCATTTTAATAATACCTTAAATTAGCTATATTATATATATATTTATTTTTAACAACAAAAATATGAGACAATATTTTACAGCATTATCTGTTCCTGTTCCTCTTTCTTCTTCATTTTCTTCTCCACTGTTGCACTGGAGCAGCACTTGTGTTATCTCTGTCTCTCCGCTGAACTGAGTGCTCAGCACCAGCAGACATAAACATCCTCCTGTGAAGAGAGCGAGACCCACAGAAAGAGAGGGAGAGACAGCTGCTGTAATGTACACACACAGACCCATTAGAACCCCGAGCTGTTGTGTGTGCTGATGGATTACACTTCATTTGGATCTCCGACTTAAACAAGTAACACATAATCCAAACCTCTGACTTGACTTTTTTTCCCCACATCACGCTCTCTGTCTCTCTTCTCTCTCTCTCCGTCTGTCTGGTTTGTTCTTCTGAAGGGCAGCGCTGAGGGACTCTCATTTGATGACAAGGCTGAACATGCACTTGTGCAACTGGCAGTTACGTGAGCGTGTGTGTGTTTGTGTGTGGCAGACACACTCGGGACTCCCACTCTTCAGGATTCTTCCTTTTAATTCCTTAATTGGATTAATGTCGCTCTGAGCCTGGAATCAGGCGATTAGTATGCACATGACCCGATTTTCTTAAGCACTCGCACAAGAGTCACTCTCTCTCGTTCAGCCGCGTTTCGCACCACAGACGTAAATAAACACACATTCCCTTTGGGGATCCGCCTGACAAGACAGCATCATCCTTTATAGCTCACTGTATTCCCACCGTAATGACTCTGCCGCTGTTTTTTCACCCCGACCGGGCTTCCCCAGGTTCAGTGTGCTGCCTGCCACACACACACGCCACTTGGCAGCTATGCCTCTTTTTTAGACCTCCCGCCATCCTTTCCTTTCCTCCAATCCCTCTGTTAGTGTATCAACAGCGTTTCGTTTCTGCAGTGTGGTTTATTAGAGGTGCTGGAAGGAGGGGGAAGTTAGTAGGATGGGCGCAGGCAATAATTTCAGCCTTTGCAGCTGATGCTCGGCCCACGGCATGCTCGAGACGGAGGGGAAAAAAAAGAGAGAAAAAAGTCAATAAAGCAAAGCAAACATGAGGAAACGTTTTATTAAAGGGAAGTTGGTGGAAGGCGTAGAGGAGAGGAGGAGCGAGGGCTTTCTGTGTTGTTTGATGCAGTGGGGGTCATGCAATCCAGACTTGACTTTCAGGGGAAAGTCTAGTCCGTTTTGCTGCATATTTTGGACAAAATTTGGGCTGTTATAATAACCAAACAAGCAGGCCGAGAGGCTAAAATGATGGGTCTTAATCTGTTTCAAAATGAATTCTTGTGTGGCTCTACTGAAATATGAACAAAAATGATTTCAAAACAGACAAAGATATTTAAACGAAGCCAAAAACTAGACATGATGTGACAATGATAAGCAATAAATGGTCTAGGATCTAATCATTCACTCTCAGAAATAAAGGTACAAAAGATTTTATCAAAGGTAACTTTTAACAAGGTAGCCTTTTGAAGTTTATAGGTAACAATATGTACACCTTAGGCCTCACGGTGGCGCAGTGGGTAGCACGTTTGCCTCACGAAGCAAGAAGGTCGCTGGTTTGAGCCTCGGCTGGGTCAGTTGGCGTTTCTGTGTGGAGTTTGCATGTTCTCCCTGTGTTGGCGTGGGTTTCCTCCGGGTGCTCCGGTTTCCCCCACAAGTCCAAAGACATGCGGTATAGGTGAATTGGGTAAGCTAAATTGTCTGTAGTGTATGTGTGTGAATGAAAGTGTGTGGATGTTTCCCAGTGATGGGTTGCAGCTGGATAAGTCCGCTGCGTAAAACATATGCTGGATAAGTTGGCGGTTCATTCCGCTGTGGCGACCCCAGATTAATAAAGAGACTAAGCCGAAATGAAAATGAATGAATGAATGAATGAATGTACACCTTAGGTACTATTTTGTATAGTAACTGCCTTGTCAAAAAAATGTTAGGCATGATGAGCACATAAATTTATTTGAATCTTTTCTTACCCTTCATCAGTTGTGTTTTTTCTGTCACCTTTGTTCCTCATAGATAATGGTTCCCCACTATCCTTCCAGGTTTTAGTAATGCATCGGACAGTTCTAAACCCATGTTTAGTAGGTTCTGCAGTCTCCTTAAATGTTTTCTTTGCTTGATGCATGCCAATAATTTGACCCTTCTGAAACAGATTAACATCTTCCATGACCACAGGATGTGATGCTGACATGGTTGTTTAAGAATGAGAAGCTACTCTCTGGGGTTAAACAACTTGTTACCAGCTGAAACATAATCATCAATGCTGCAATTTTTCAATGGGAGGCTCACCTATTTGCTTAGTTATATCAGGTGTTGACTTTTTTGGACAGGCAGTTTATCTTTTTTATTTCTGAGAGTGTAGGAGCTACATTGCACTTTGCAGTTCAACATGGGCATTGGTTTGTAATAGATCTACGTGCATATGAGGCAGAAGTATTTCTTCATTAGTTGTTGACTGACCATCACACGTACACTCATACGTGAAGCTCAGTAAGCACACAACATTGTTTTGGATCTATTACAAAATGTGTCATAAAAGCCAATTTTGCTGTGTATCTTCAGGTTTGACCTTAAATTATAGTGTGAATGCTAAGTGAATCAGGACTAAATGCATTAGTTTTTTGTTTTGATCTGGTACTAACAAACCAAGTGAACCAAACTACAAGTGTAAAGACGCTCTTTGAGGAAAATCCAGTGCTTAGTTCATCTTCCAAAGCTTTCATAATATTATCTTTGAGCCTTGTAAACACTATTTTGTTTCGCTCCAGGATGATCCTGTGTGAACGGAACTTTTGATGTTGCTGTGAGTTTCAGAAGTGCTTTCCACTTTTGACTTTAGTGTCCATTAGACAGTCAGTGTCGGTTTGCTGTCTGTGGCCATGGCAACCGGCATAGTTGAATAATGCAGGAGTATTTATGTTAATGTATGGTCTTCAATCTGGATTAAGTTTCTCTTTTTTCCTCCTATTTCATTAATTTTGACTATATTAATCATAGATCTAATATTGTGCTTCTCTAAATTATTTTGTATTTGTTTTAAATACTACTCTGAAAATGCTGAAATCATTGAATTTACTATAAAACAGTGCAGTGTTTCCCCTACCATTATATTAGGGTAGAAAGTCAAGTAAATTTTATTTTCTATATAGCGCCAGATTACAACTTCTTTGAATAAACTAGCTAAATAGCCATATATATTATCTTATTTACACAACGGCATGTCATTTCTGGCTCTGCATGGTCACTCGTTTACAAATTTCTGCTCTCTGAATCGCGCACGCTGGAGTTTCACACAGCCACTCTCTGCTGTATGGGAATGAGAGTGTGCGCCACATCTGACAGGACTGATAATTCTCAGACGTTAAGCGCTTTATTTTCACAATTGTTGTTTAATTCTTGTAAAAAAAAAAAAAAAAAACTAATTTAAAATAATTTTTTTGTACTTATAGTCTCACAGTCTGACAGCAACAACAACAGTCTCTCTTGTGTGCCAACACTCGGGCTCTCTCGCGTGCACTCGGTCTCTCTCGCCTGCACCTGGTCTACTTTGTGCCCATTCTGGTTTCTTTCGCGCGCATACTTGGTCATAGTGAATATACTAATATCAATGTACAAGTAGTGTACTTGTGTACTAATACATTTAGTACAATAATTTGACATTTCTGACTTTCCATACCAAGAAGCTCTGGAAATGTTCTTCCAGAAGCCCAGAAAGATACACTGCAGTGACAAAAGCTGCACACTTTGTGGATAAAAAAAGATATAAAATATATGTTAATTTTTAGCTTGTAAGGTTGTACAGTTATTTACTGCTGTCATTAAAAGAAGCAAATTAGCACCATGAATGACTCACTGTGTCTGTGTCAGTCTGAACAGCCGCACCGCACCACACCCCCAGTGTTATATGTAATTAAATTGTATATGCATTGAAGTATAATTATATTAAATGTTTAATTATGTAATTATTTCAAATAAATAATAATGCCAATTTTAAGAATATTTGCATAAACTATTGTATGACAAAAAAAATATTTTCTCTAAAAGTCTGTATTATGGTCTGGCTCTTGCCTTAACTAACAGGAAAAAGCTTTAACAACTGTATTTAAAAGGGATTTTTTTTCCCACTAGAATTTAGGAGACCACACCCATAATGCATTGGTGAACACCAGTGACTTTTGCACTCTTGCAGAACACAGGCCTTTCATTTCACTAGTGGAGCCTAAAGAAAGTGGTAAGGACATTTGGGAGGAGAAGACGGCTGTAATGTATGTGGGCAATTCTGCAACTTCGATTATACAGTTTCATGTAGCAGGAAACTGATCCTAGACCAGCACAGAAAGCCTACTTTCATCCTGAAGCGAGTGAGTGGGTGCGAGGAGACGAAGTGTCTTGACGGCTGTGATCCCAGCATCCACCCCGGCTCCAGCGGCCTAGCGTCTTTCCAGACCTGTAATTCCGTTGGTCTTTTCCAGCGGTCTCGACTTGTTTTTTTGTTTTTTTTCTCCAGCCCGGGGCTCGAGCTGTGGCCTGGTGCCCTGTTTATCTTGTGAGAGCACTCATTTAGTAATTTCACACCCATAAACGTCTTCCTTAACCTCATCCCTCTCACCCACGTTAATTAACTTTTATCAGTTTAGGAAATGAAACCGCACTCGCCTTCACCTCGCTTTTTAATTGGTGGTGTTGGTTGTTTTAGAGGACACAAGGGCAGGGGCTTTGTCAGGGGAGACACACAGGAAACCACAGCGGTGTGAGATGAAACTAACAACACAATGTGTTCATCTGCACTGAATTCAGTTGTTGTTAATCTGTTGTACAGGCGTCGTCTTAAGCGCAAATTGTTTAATAGAGCGATTTGATGGCTGTGTATGTACTGCACAACACAAACGGCGAATCGTCTCCGGTGAGCTGCCTTATCTTTAAATTATATTATGTCGTAAGTTTATTAAAGCTGTGCCTCTGTAGCATATAGGTTAATCAAGCTTATTGGAGCGTTGCAAATTTGCTTTGTTTCCTTCAGTGTTGAGGAAAACAAAAGATAGACGATGTGTATGGAAACGTAATGACTGTCCGCGTGCTTTGTGTGTTCCGTGCATGTGTAATGGATTTGATTTAACCCTTGTTGGCTTGCATGTATAAAGTCTTTCTCATTTTCCTTCAGGGATGAATAAAGTTGCAGCTCTTTGATGCTCTTCGATCCAGGGTTTCCTCATTATCATTCCATCACTCTCTCTCTGTGTTTTGGGTGATGTGGGTCAGTGGTTTTTAACATGGTTTTGCTTCAGGACCATGCTTTTATATTTGGACATTGAGTTGATTTGAAACATCTATTGTTTTTTTCTGTACTTACTGTGGTTTGTTGCAGTCTTTTATTTGCATTCAGTGTTTTTTTGTGTCTGCTGGACGGATAGACAGACAAACAGACACCTAACTTTAGTAGTCCTGTGGTAATGATTACAAGAATGAGAGTGAATTAAGCCCAGATTCTTATTCTGCTTTGTAGGTTTTGTCACAAATTGTGTGTGTGTGTGTGTGTGTGCGTGTGTGTGTGTGTGCGTGTGCGTGTGTGTGTGTGTGTGCGTGTGTGTGTGTGTGTGTGTGTGTGTGTGTGTGTGTGTGTGTGTGTGCGTGCATGTGTGAGAGAGAGAGGTTACAGCACAGAGATCACAGGGACTTCATTATGGGAGCTCTGTCTTATACTTATGTTCTACACACTCTTCTTTTTTTAATCCCTACTTTCTATTTTCCTGTATTGCCCCCACTCTCATTATTAACTTTTTGCTGTCTAACAGTTGCACCATATTTCCATCTAAGAACTATTATTTTAGGCAGAATTTGGTTTCTATCTAATCTTCATCTGTTGTATTTTATAATGGCTGTATTGTAACAGTGGAGGTCCACATTGTAATTTTTAATAATTCAATTAACTTAGTAATTTTGAAGATTTTAACCATTTTAAAATTGTATTTTTTCAGGCAGTGGACTGATAGGAAACTCGTCTGCCTCATTCATGGGGACGTTTCTGGCCAGCAGTCTGGGGTCTCCTCCATCCCACCCCAGCGGACCCCCATCATCCCCCTCTTCTCCACCCTATCGCTCTGGACCTCACTCTACAGCCCCGTCACAGATCTGGTTCCCTCACTCACATGAAGGTGAGACATCTATCTGTCATTCTTTTTTTTCTTGGTTTATCTATCTATCTCTATGTTTGTCATTTTGTTTTTCTATGTATCTTTCTTCTTATCTTCCTATCTATTCTGTCTGGAGTTTGCATTCTTCTTATGTGAACATTAAATCCTCCCTACTTATATTTGATTAGTCATCTCAGTTATTTTGACATTGACAAGCACTACAGACCAGCCTTAAGATGTAAACGTGTCATCCAAACAAGTGAGTGCTGTATAATGGAGTGCAGCAGAGCAGTTCAAGAAATTCAATTTGGCCATTTTTAATTATTATTCTAATTATTAAATGAATGAATGGTTATTATGGTTATTCTGTTATTCCTTCTGTAATCTGTGTCTGTATGTCTTGCTATATTTTAGGCTATTGTTCCATTTATCAGTCATTCTATCTATGGTTCTATCTATTATTCTGTCTTTCTAAGTGTTGTTATCTGTCATTCTAAGTATTCTATTAGCTCTTTTTATCTAGGGTTATATTTGTTATACCATTCTATATTTCTGTCTCTCTATTGTTCTGTTTATCATTCTACTGCACTATTCTTTTATATAAACCAATACTTTCTAATACACAAACAAGCACTCACTTGTATACCTCCAGCATGCTGTTCTATATTAGTTTACCGTTGTCTTCATTTCTAATTCCTATACACAAGCTTAAATGTGTCTTTGCCTTATGTGCTCTATGTGTGCTTATATTTGAATATAGAATGCCCATAATGTGCAATATGTTCTTTTAAATGTTTATAGATTTTTATATAAATGTTTATGCCTTGAGTGTGTGTGAGTGTAGTGTCTATTTGTGTTAGCACGCACATGCTTGTTCTTTTTAAATAGCATGCACAGCTGAGCTCTTGCTATTGGTATTTTCACAGATCCGTGTACAACCGCGTACAAGTGTATGTGTGTGTGTGTATCAGTGCGGGTTAACTGCTCTGTATCTGCGGAGCTCTTGGCAGCTGGCAGAATGGAACAGTAATTGTGGTTGGCAGCGAACACAGTGGTGTTACTGCTGGCACCCAGCGCTACTGTAACTGAATGACTGAACAAATCTGCGCGTGCGAGACAGAACGAGAGAGTTAGAGGGTGAGAGAGAGAGAGAAAAAAATCGAGCGCCGTAGCCGACCTAGCGCTTATTCTGCAGCGCATGGAGCTTTATATAAACCATCAATAACTCTACAATAATAATCATCGTAGCTGTAATGATGATGCTTCTGATTATCACCATAAAAATAATAATAATAGAACTAATAACAATAATATTAATAACAGAATGTGTCTATAATGATGCAAACGGCCCCATCGTGATGATAAGAGCTCATTATCCGAATCAGTCTTTAATTGTGCTTAGCCCCTCAAAGCTGCTGATTGGACAGCTTCATTTCCCCCCCAGCCGCGTCCCTGCGCTCCCTCCTTCATTTGCATAAAAAGCATGTCATCAAAACGAACCATGCAATTACCTCGGCCCCGTTCCCCTGGAGACGGTCCAGCTACCGATGATGTGACGCCCCACCTGACCCATTAGGCCAGGGGGGTGAAAGGCGGAGGACAGGAGAGAAAAGCATTCGTTGATTGGATCTCCTGTGCGGTTCTGGAAATTGTTAATTAATATTCATTAACTTTATGAGGATGCTGCTGTAATGTCTGTCGGCAATTTAGTAAATTACCTTAAAAGCAAAATGAAAAAAAAGGGGGCAAGGAAATGCATTTTGAGCATCATTGTGATGGGATTTCATGGGGAAGTGAGGATGGTCACAATGGTCGACTGTTATGGCTCAATGTTTTTTGGGGGCTGATGTGGGGGTTTCCTCAGTCAGACCCAGGGGTCTTGTGACCCTTACGGTTAAACCCAACAGCAACGGTCTACTTCCTGCTCAGACAACCGACACTCACACAGGGGGGTGTGCATCTGTGTGAGTACGTGAATGCGGTTTTAACTGAGAGATGCCGATGGTTAGAAGCATCACCACAGGGAGGTGCTGGCTTCCGGACCCTGTCAGTGTGTGTGTGTGTGTGTGTGTGTGTGTGTGTGTGTGTGTGTGTGTGTGTGTGTGTGCGCGTGTGTGCGTGTGCGCATGTGTCTTCTCTGCTTTTTAGCCCCTTGGCTCCTCTTTTGGCTTTGAATAGTTTGTGGTCAGGCACCACTTTTCAGTGCCTCCTTTATCTATCCCGGTCAGGTGTGCGTGCGTTTAAGAGAATGTGTGTGTTTATAGTCATATCACAGAAATAAGCCAGTGATGCGACATGCTGGCTCAACCTAACTGATAACCAGATAACTAAACGCCCAACCGCCTTAAGGCAGACAGATCAGCAAAAGGTATGTGTGTTTTACAAACAGAAAACATAAGATATGGACTGGACTCAAACAGTTATGCTCAAATTATTCAAAACATGTTTTTCTTTTTTCTCCCGTTGAGAGTTATTTAGTAGATACAAGATAACGCTGCTCTTTTCTATGCAACTGATACTAAGGTCAAGCTTCAAAATGGGCATTAATAGAGCATGTGCTATAAAATATGGTCAATTGAAATTTAAGTCATTAAACACTTACAAATTTCTCCTTATGTATTGTGATGCACATGTGTGTGAGACTAAATATTAAAAATATTCAGTATTCAGGGCCTATGCTTGTTCTGTCTTGGTTCTTTATTTGTTAGTCACTTTAATGGGTATGATTTTCTATTTAAAAGATTTCAGGAAAAAATAAACAAAGATTTTATTCTCAAAGAGAATAAAAGCCATTAAAACAATGTAAGTGAAATAAAGGTTTACATTATAGTTTATTTTATGTACATTCTTTGTGCAGTTCACCCATTTCACCCATTTTTTACATGTTTTCATTACTCTATTCTCTATTACTCTAATACACTATTCAAAACTCAATTTAATCTGCATACTGTGTATATAAAATAATATTTTTAAATGTAATTTGATACAAATATCAGAATGGGACATCTCATCTTTAACCCATGAACAGTTAGATCAAGCCAGTTTTTTAAAGTTCTGTGATTGAATCACTGAGTTGAATTTGAGAATCATATCCAGTTTCACAAAACAGCTTTTTAGATTTGGATCTTTTGATTGAATCATTTTATCCAGTTTCCTGGTATGAATATGCTCACGAATCAAACTGGATTTGTGAAAATGGAAAAGTTAATTAAAAGATCAAGTCTCATGTGCAAACCTGTCTTTCATGAACTTTCAAAGATGAAAGTTGTATTAATTTTCAGTGAATAATGACTTGAGGTTTGGTTTTATTAACATAAGCTATTATATAGCTTGTGTGTCATTTAACTTCCTTTTATTGGCTGTTTTTTATTTAACTTGACAGCCACAGTCCCATTAAGTTATAAACAGTTGCCATTCTACTGTTGTTACACTGCACTGTAAAAAATGCTGGGTTCCACACAATTGATTTGTGTTGGGGCAACATGAAGGAATTAAGTTAACTTATTAGTTTTTACAAATTTAAGTGGATTGAACATAAAACAATTACGTTGTCCCCCCCCCCCCAAAAAAACTCAAAAATTGTGTTGTTTCAGTTCATTTTATACAGTTTCGTTTAAACAAACAGCAAATGTACTTTTTTTGAGTGTGTTTAGTTTCACAAAAGAAAAAGACTAATCATTTTGTAATGATGCGGCAATGAAGCAAGCATAATTCTTAAAATCTCCTTTTTATATATATTTTTTGATAAGTGTTTTCCTTTAAAACTAAAGCAAATCTCTCTCTGTTTACACTTAATATCAAGTTAAAAGCAACCCAGACACCTATTTATCCCATCTGTGTGAACCCTCTGAGGAACATCAGGTTGTGATTGTGCCTGACCAGAGGATGCTAGTGTTTATTCTATCCTTCTTACACACACACACACACACACACACACACGCACACACATTTGTGCCCTCTAAATCCTCTAAACAAGTGTTGTGTGAGGCATTAACCGCACAGCTGAGTGCTTCACTGGGTGTTAATGTAAAACGCCTGGAGCAGGTAGAAGTGAAGTCAGAACAGCAAAAGCTCTAAGAGTTTATACTTTGAGTGTGCGTAAGGTTTGTGTGCGAGTGAGAGAAAAGGAGAGCGAGGGAATTGGCTCAAAGCAACAGAGAGGGGATCACCTTTGAAGTCCCAGCTGGTGGAGGAAGCCAGGCTTGGCTTGGCACGTTGCATGCAGTGACTGCGAATGTGTGTGTGTGTGTGTGTGTGTGTGTGTGTGTGTGTGTGTGTGTGTATTTAGCCTGGGAAAAGACATGGAGACAGTTTGTATATTTCATAATAAATGAGAGTGTAAGAGGAAAATAATTGGTTACAGTAGCTCATGTACACCCGCTCAAATATATGTTCCCCCCCACACACACACATACACACACGCTCTCATACACTCTGTCCAAATGATTGTTTTTAAGGACTGAATCCAGGAAGCCCCAGTCGGCAAACTGCCAGCTGGCCAAACTCCAGTGTCGGGCGCTCAGCCAACACAGATCTGCCACCCGAGACGCTCTCTCTCTTTCTCTTTTTCATACGCATACTCTCTTTCTCCCCGTCTCATTGTCCATCTTTCTTTTATCTCTCACTCATTCAATACCTGAGTTCTTTCTCCTTGATGTGCTGAACCACTCTTCCTCTACATTAAGGCTTTTTTTTTGTTCGCCCCTCTATAATTTTCACCTCCGTCCCTTTTAAAACTTTCCTTTAGTCCATTATTTGTTGCTTTTGAGGTTCTAACACCTTCTATTACTATTGATTATCAATATCTCATCATCTCTCATTACCTCTTTACTATTTATTTTTGCTTCTTGTATATTTTTTTATATAAAACATTTCTGATTAATAATTTGGCACTGAATTTATTATCTTTTACTATTACTTTTTGTTTTAATGTGGGAATGTACATTATTAGAACAACCTTCCTAGGTTGTCTGTGTAAGACTTTTGACTGAATTTTAGCTAAAAGACTGGGAAAATCAAAAGGATAGGAGTTTTTACATGCACTCAAGAGAGCCTCATTTCTGTTCTATAAAATATTAAATGAATACCCAATTCACCTATAGCGCATGTCTTTGGACTTGTGAGGGAAACTGGAGCACCCGGAGGAAATCCACGCCAACACAGGGAGAACATGTAAACTCCACACAGAAACGCCAACTGACCCAGCTGAGGCTCGAACCAGCGACCTTCTTGCTGTGAGGCGAACGTGCTACCCACTGCGCTACCGAGCCGCCCATAACTTTATTTATTTCAGTGAAATTAAATTTTTTTGTAAATATTCATCTAATTGTCTCTCTTAGCAGTTTTGATGGCATTGAAATAGGACTGCACTACTGTATACAGTATATCGTTTCAGCATCGATATCGCAATGTGTGCATTCGCAATAGTCACATCGCAGGATCTGCAATGTTGAGTTGGGATTATAGTTGATCAGCCATGAAGACTGTACAGTGTTACTTTACATTTACCATTACATTTGATTCTTTAATTACTGTACCTGAATATCTGACTACTGTTTGACTCTCTGGAAAACCATAAAGCACTGCTTATTTCACTTTTATCTTTGCTCTATCTTATTTATTGACTCATTAATTTTCCTTCAGCTTAGTCCCTTATTTATCAGGGGTTGCCACAGCAGAAGTAACTGCCAACTATTCCAGCATATGTTTTAAGCAGCGGATGCCCTACCAGCCTCAACCCAATACTGGGTGCACAACACCCATGCACTCTCACATTTACACACACACACACACACACACACACACTCATACACTATGGCCAATTTTGTTGACCCAATTCACCTATAACGCATGTCTTTGGACTGTGGGGGAAACCGGAGCACCCAGAGGAAAACCAACAAGGGGAGAACATGCAAACTCCACACAGAAATGCTAACTCAAACCAGCAACTTTCTTGCTGTGAGGCAACAGTGCAATCAATCTAAATTAATGATTTCATTTAAAATAGAGCTATTCAAATCATCTGATGAAATTATATTCATATCGCAATATATATATATATATTGCAGAAAAATTAAATATTACAATGTCTGATTTTTCCAATATTGTGCAGCCCTACATTAAAATGTTTGTTTAGAGTAAAAAAAATGTAAAAGTCCATTGCCATAAGTATATTGGAGGCTTGAATCATGTTCGCTCTGTTGTACATGACATGTGCATGAGTGTGAATAAGAGCAATACGTTGCTGGCTGCAGTTCAGTAATAATAAATGAAAACTCTACATACAGCCCCTTCAAGCGGCACAACAACTGTTTTAAACATTAATAATAAGAAATGATTCTTAAACAGCAAATCAACATATTAAAACGATTTCTAAATGATTCATGTTAATGGCTGCGGAAAATTCAGATTTGCAGTCACAGGAATAAATTGCATTATAAAATATATTAAAATAGAACACAGCACGGTAATAATGCTTTTAAATAGAAAACAATGAGCATTTTGTCAAAATCTCATTTTTTTTTTCATCTGTATTTTCCCTCCGGCTAATGAACGATCTTACTTTCTGGAAAGATATTTTTTCATTAGCACTATTAGTTAAAAATATAAACATAACTCTTTATTGAACATCGTCTTTTCTTGTTCTTTATGCCACCTGAGGTTTTATGCTTCACCGCAGGTTTTGAAGTTAAGTGGCATTGTGGGGCTTTTTCTTTTCTTTCTGCCACAGTGGTTGCGTTTTGCAGCCGTTGATTCAGCACATCTCGCAATTAACAGAGCTGACAAGATGCCCTCCTCTCCTCCTCCTCTTTCCCTCTCTGTTCTGCTCTCTCCTCCCTCCGCCTGCCTGCTTCGTTCTGCTGCTTCGCTGCAATTAGAGAGCTAGATGGGCATGCTTGTGTCAGCCCTGCTTTCTTTGTATATTGTACTCCTCACTCCATACATAAGAGACATTTTTATTTGTCAAAATAATGTTTTTATTTGGGCTGTATTGCATTGCAAAAAAAAAAATCTTTAAATATGCTGTAAAATATATTCGACCCATCACCTCCTCTAACCTTCTTTCTTCTATTTTTTTCTTTTTTTACTTTTAACATTATTATTTTTTGTTATTTATTTATTCTTTCGTTTTTTTCATTTACTATTGTTATTAATATTAAGTTCATACATTCATTCATTTTCCTTCGGCTTAGTCTCTTTATTTATCAGGGGTCGCCACAGTGGAATGAACTGCCATCTTATCCAGCATATGTTTTACACAGCGGATGCCCTTCCAGCTGCAACCCAGTACAACACCCATACACAATCATTTATACACATACACATACACTACGGCCAATTAAGTTTATTCAATTCACCTATACCACACGTCTTTGGACTGTGGGGGAAACCGGAGCACCCGGAGGAGGAAACGCCAACACGGGGAGAACATGCAAACTCCACATAGAAATGCCAGCTGACCCAGCTGGGACTCTAACCAGCGACCTTCTTGCTGTGAGGCCGTGCCACCCAAAAGATTATCAAAACAAATAAAATACATTTCACTCGTTTTTCTTTTGTCAGGAAACTTTGCTTATGGATTTTGCGGGCTGTGTGTGTGACTATATTGTCCTTGTAGTAGGCCACATTTCGTGCAGTGGGTTTTTTGCTTTACATGGATGTTGAGTTTGTCATGAACATGACAGGCAGTAATCTGATATGCTTTATTGTCCCCTGCATGTAAAGGTGTACGATTGTGTTATGGAATGGCTATTGAGTTACACTACTTAGAGATTGGAACAGATTGACTATAGTTATTATCATCCAACATTTCTTTTCTTTTTGTTTCGTTTTGTTTTCTTACTTTCTTTCATTTATATACTTTCTTATAATAACCAACAATAATATTTAACAAAATTGATTCAAATTTGGGCGGCACAGTGGGTAGCTCTGTTGCCTCACAGCAAGGTCACTGGTTTGAGCCTCGGCTGAGTCAGTTGGCGTTTCTGTGTGGAGTTTGCATGTTCGTCCCGTGTTTGCGTGGGTTTCCTCCAGGTGCTCCGGGTTCCCCCACAAGTCCAAAGACATGCGGTATAGGTGAATTGGGTAAGCTAAATTGTCCATAGTGTATGTGTGTGAATGAGAGTGTATGGATGTTTCCCAGTGATGGGTTGCAGCTGGAAGGTCATCCCCTGCGTAAAACATATGCTGGATAAGTTGGCGATTCATTCCGCTGTGGCGACCCCTGATTCATAAAGGGAATAAGCCAAAAAGAAAATGAATGAATGAATGAAATGATTCAAAGTTAGAACATAGAAGTTAAAATTCTAAATATTTTTTAAAGATGAGCAGCGATGAATCCCACTAAGATGTCAATCCGCGTAAACATAATTTACTGTATATAACAAAATATTTTCAGGCATATTTAGAACATGATTCATTTCATGATATTTTAATGACTCTATTTAAAGATCTCAGCAGAGCCTCCTAATGAATTGACATTTAAATCTTTATACATGGTCACTATGCTTCAAACCACCCATTTATCTTTAAAATGCCAAAAAGGAATATTTACATAAACATATACTGAACCTCAATGTAACATCACTTCTCTTGCATTTATCCATTTTTTCGCAAAATCGATTTGGAACATTAAAATAGAAACATGCCTTTAATATGCTTTCTGTGTAAGTATATAAAACCACTTAATGGTGGTAAATTTCATTTGACGTGGACGCCAAAATGGAACGTCTCGTCTTTGACCCATATATTAGAGAGAAATACTGTGGTAGGTGAGGAATGACATGGCAGTGAAGATTTTGATGATAATTCCTCATAGACTGAAGAGAAAATTATCTCCATAAAAGAAGCATTGGTGCTCAGCTCGTCAGTGTTAATGTCTGTGAGTGTATGGTTGAAAGGGGAGTTCTGTGTGGCTCCATTGCTTCTCTCCCTCTCTCTTTCTCCCTCTCCGACACACACACGAACACACACAACCACAGATCCTCATTGACTTTGTTTGGGATACTGTCCAACACTCCCCACCTGTACTTTTCACTGCTTCTCAGTCTTACAGAACAAAAACAGTGTCTTGGCTTCTGAGCCCGATCTCAGTTTGATCTGGCACACTGAGCTCCTGTGGCTCCATCATTCTTCATTTAGATGAATACAGTTTTCATTCAGACTGGGGAGCTGTAGTTTACAATAAGTGTGTTTGATTAGTTCTGTGTGTGCATGCGTCTCGTCTCTCCAGCCTGTAATGGTCTGCGCTGGACTGCGTTTATTGCTCATCATTAGAGTGTGATTGCTTTCAGACTGCCGGGCCGCTCTGCTCTAATTGTTGGCATTTAAATTAATTGTGGAAGCGAGGGATTGTGGTGATCGTTGCCTCCTCTCCTCTGCTCTGCTCTTCTCTGCCCTGGCCTGGGATCATCCAACATGGTCTGGTCCTTCAGTTTTTATTTCCGCACGTTTTGGGTCAGCTCTCAGGGCATCCAAGAGTTTTAGCCAAAAGCATGGTAATTCATAAAAAAATACAATTTAATGAACATCTGCACTTTTAGAGGCAAAACATTTTTGAAGAAAAAAATAGATATATTGATGTAGTTTGAAGTCTGATGTTTGGGAAAATAAAATGTTATAAATAAAATAACTTCATCAATTCTTTCATTTCTTTACTGTTTCTGAATTGTTCCATAAAATGTCCAGTAAAAAGTAAAAACAAATGTGTTACATAGCAAAAATGAAGAAAACTCTTCTGTACTAGCTCATATTTTCTTCTTTATTTTTAGTTTTAATCAAATTTATATTTTAAAATTAGCATATTAGCACACCAGAAGACAAAAAGTCAAGTTCATATGTTTTTAATAATAATATACATTTTTTATACAAGTAAAATAATAACAGGTCGACACGGTGGCTCAGTGGTTAGCACTGTTGCTTCACAGCAAGAAAGTCGCTGGTTCGATTCCTGGCTGGGTCAGTTGCCATTTCTGTGTGGAGTTTGCCTGTTCTCCCTGTGTTGGCGTGGGTTTCCTCCGGGTGCTCCGGTTTCCCCCACAGCCCAAAGACATGCGGTATAGGTGAATTGAATAAACTAAATTGGCTGTAGTGTATGTGTGTGAATGAGTGTTTATGGATGTTTCCCAGTACTGGGTTGCAGCTGAAAGGGCATACACTGTGTAAAACATATACTGGATAAGTTGGTGGTTCATTCTGCTGTGGCAACCCCTGATGAATAAAGGGACTAAGCCGAAGGAAAATGAATGAATGTATGAATAAAATAATAACATATTTTTTCATAAATAAAATATATTAATATTTTACAATTTTCTTCTTCATTTATGAGTTGTAACTTATTGACCTATGCGTGAGATTTGACTCAAAAATGTAAGAAATGTAATACACTGCAGTTTTTATAACAAGAGATCTGTGGAAGACAAAGAAATATTTAATCATTTAATTCATTTTAAATTATGTCAATAGTAATTCTATTCATTTTGTCATGTGTGACAGTGAAAATGCAACCTCAATAACCCACATACAGGCAAAACAAAATGAATACCAGTGGCTCCTGATGAAACATTGAAGTCCTGTAAAGCAAAATGATTGGTCTGTTAAAAAAAACTGAACATTATTTACAACATTATTACCTTTAATCCAATATCCCCGTCTCTCTATTCCGAGTGCATGTACACAGCTAATGTGTGTCTTTCTGTATCTTTTCTTTATGTGTGTGCGCCACATATGTATGTGTGTGGATAAAATTGAAATTCTGTGGCTGTAGGAAACAGGTGCAGCCAGAAGGCTAGATATTACACATCTGGACTCCCCTGTGATGTCACTGTCAGCAGGACGCTCCACTGGTGTCAATTAGTAGGAGAGGCAGGAGAGGGGGAGAACTTTTCCCTCCTTCTTTGTCTCTCAATCTTTCTCTCTCCTTTTTCAGACACACTCACACATGTACCTACATAGACTCTTACGGTCTGTCTCTCCTACGGTATAATCTGTCTCTCAAAATGATATGCTCTGTCTCTATCACACTCTCTCTTTCTCACGTATGCCGTCTCGCTCGTTATTGATATATGTGTTTCACAAAGGTTTAATTCAGGCCTCAGCTGTCTGTTACTGTATTTAAATTCTTTTTTGATGTGTGCGGAGGGCAATTTTGTCATAAATTTTTATCAAAATAAAATAAAATAAACCCTTTCTACGTTTTTTTGTGTAGGCTTGTATTTTACAGTACTTCAAAAATAGTCAAAAATGTATCTGTCAATGTTTTCAAACAATTATATTTGATTTACCAAAGTCACACAAGTGGCAATTTCACATCCATAATGACGCTTTTTCCTCATCAATACAAAAATGTCAAATAAAATCAATCCTTTTTGTTCTATAGACCTTTCACATTTCTGGGTTTATCAGTAGCAGAAATCGTCATAGTTGGGTAAACTTAGAGAGCAGTGAATGGGAGAGTACAACAATTTTTTTTACAATACTATTTGCTGAAATAATAAAAGAAAAATGCCACAATAGTGTTATCAAGACTTTCAGAAAAATGAAAAACAATTGTATGGGACTGATGACGACAGCCAGAGGAGAGAAAAACGTCAAATTTATTCTCAGCCCCATAGACACTGCATTAGAAACATCTCGCATAAGCAGTAATTAGTTTTTTGAAGCAAAGATGATATAATACATTAATAAATGCATATAAATGTTCATACGTTTTTAAAATTAAAGTATTAAAAACTTTCAAGGATTTAAGGTAATGATGACAGTCATAATTATGGTCATAATGACAGGTAATGATGATCATCATAACAGTCTTGTGAAAAGGGTCCATTTTGAGCCAACTCATTTCCTTTTGATTAGCTTTATTTCTTTTGGGTTGTGCAGTGTAATTCACAGAATTTCAACAAAGTATGTTGTATACTGCAAACTCGCTGAACACACGTTTGTTTTCCTCATTTAAAATATAAAAAGTGTTTATATTTTTTAGAGTGATATTTTTCTGATCCCTTAACTTTGTGGTTAGTAGTTGTGGAAAATATAAACAGATATTTCTATATAATGTTAACATTTATCAAACCAGTTTTAGTGTTGCATCAAAATTAAACTTCATACTGTCAGTAGTTTTTGATTTTTCATAAATAACATACAATTTGCATAAATAATAAAAATGTTGCCAAAAGGAAAATATCCAATACTGACTGACATTGTTGGTTATGATACCAATATATGATGCATTCCTAATACTGGTTGGCTTTCTTCCAGAGCATTCTATTGTGTCAAGACTGACAGGGTCATGACAATGTGCGTGTGTGCGTGTGTGTGCGTGTGTGTGCGTGTGTGTGCGTGTGTGTGCGTGTGTGTG
>CAIGQW010052810.1:550147-563133 GCA_903798125.1 Danio choprae
TGTGTGTGTGTGTGTGTGTGTGTGTGTGTGTGTGTGTGTGTGTGTGTTGTATACTGTGGGACAATGGCTCTGTGGAATGCCGAGGATGAGCATTATGGACTGCTATTTACTTTGGACTCAGACCGTTAAACTTTTAACTGCATCCAATTAAACTGTGTGCAAGGACAGGATGTCTCAAGCAAATGCATGCACAGACACAGGAGCCCACACTCAAAAAGACCAGGATACTCTATACTACTAATTCACTGGCAGAAAGAAAAACACACACACTCTACAGATGGCTGTAATAGCGCTGTGTTGTGGGTGGATTAAGTGCGTGACCCCTGTGTGCCTGGCCATTGACCTCTGCTGCTCTGTGGTTGGGTTTCAGCCATGTACTTGGTTTACACATAAATACACCCTATACTGTAGCCTTCACTGTCTCAGGACACAGTTCAGTATCCTTAAAGATGCAGAGTCAAGCTCCCTTGATGCAGAGGCCATTTACCTCCCTTAGAGCCTCTGGGATGTATGGGCATAACTGTTAAAAGAATTTCTCGTATTGGTTTGTGTCTTTATGTTGTGTCATTTGTTAATCATTAGTCATTAGCTATGTTTCCATCCAAAGGTGCAAATTAAATTAATGCACAAAACGGAAATAGTGTATAAAAGATTCATAAATAATACAGCTTTCCATTCCAGTCCAAAAAAAAAGTTGCCAAATATCAAAAAGAAAACATAATTCTCTGCGGTAAGAGAAGCTGCATGGGTCTTTTTCTTACGTAATAAATGACTTGCACTTCAGAAGACTATTGGTGGCTATTGGATTATTAATGCATTACAATCAAAATCAGAACAGTTAAGGAGTTGTGTATAGGCGGACATTATATATAAAGATAGTTAACCTGCAATTATATAGTGTATATAGTGTCCTTCCAAAAGAAGGTGATGTGCATGTGTACATATTCAATGAAGTGTACCTGTGTATTAAGTGTATGTGTTGTCCTTGAAGTCCTCGAATGGTTGGAATCATCTCTTCATAGGACTTGGATCTGATCAAGTGGTGCTGCGCAATCTCTAGAGGCCTCAGGATGGGCATCCCAGGTGGAAATAGAGAGCAAAGAAAATAATTAGTGTAGCTGCTGTTCATAATGTATTTGAACAAGAGATATTAATGTCAATATGAAAATGCTTTTGAAGATATATATTTTACTGCATTTTCAAATTCAGACTTCTTCTTCAAAACAAATTCATTTTCTTTTATTTCTCCGTTAATGGAAGAAACAAAAGTTTCTATATAAACAAACATATAAAACATATAAGTATTTCTTTAGTTAAGCTACTCATAAATGTCGAGTAAAGAACTGAACTTGTTTGTGCAGGGGTTTCTGGGAAAGGTTGTACCGTGCTGTAGGGCTTCATGAACCTGAGTCCAGCCACAGCAAAAGGCCAAAACTGTCACTCTCTTTTGTTACATTTGTTTATCCTGACAATGTTCTCTCTCTCTCTCTCTCTCTCTCTCTCTCTCTCTCTCTCTCTCTCTCTCTCTCTCTCTCTCTCCCTCCCTCTCTCTCTCTCTCAGCCCCGGTGGGTCTCCCCGCTTTTCAGGGAGTCTAGCCCCCACCTTCCTGCCCATGAGCCCCCTGGATCACCATGGCAACAGCAGTGTACTTTATGGACAGCACCGTTTCTATGACACTCAGAAAGGTGAGTGAGGTTCAGTTTCTTCTGTCAAGCAGTAAACAGCCTATGCAAAAGTATGTCTAAATTTGATTTCTTTCCTAAGATTTCTATCTACGAAGCCTCCCATCCCAGCCCCACCTTCTCTCCACAAATCACAGCCTCCCACCACTATCTAGAACTGCTCTTGCCCACCCGCTGGATTCCTGCAGTCGTGAGAGGGAACCTGGAAGCACAGTTTCCCAGAAGAGCTCCAAAGAGACAGGTGTAGCGGAGCGAAGAGTAGTACCTGGA
This sequence comes from Danio choprae, assembly GCA_903798125.1. Lineage (NCBI taxonomy): Eukaryota > Metazoa > Chordata > Actinopteri > Cypriniformes > Danionidae > Danio > Danio choprae. The sequence goes on from CAIGQW010052810.1 coordinate 552,101, forward strand.
GGAAAAGAAAAAGAAAAGAGTAAACAAGAATCTAAGCAGGATCGTCATCATGGTCCTCCCACCCTTCATCACCACCACCACCAGCACCATCCACAGCATCATCCCCAAGGCCTAGAAGATGACTTTCGGCATAAAGATGACCCCAAGCACCTTAGCTCCTGCCTGCTTAGCACTAAGACGCAGAATGGCTCTGATCCAGGGGCGGCCACCAGGGGCTCTTTGCCCAGTTGTGTGGGTCCAGGGGCCTCCAGTCTGGGGACTGGCCGGCAGACAAGTGGAGACAGTCACTGTTGCAAAGAAGTGGTCAGTGGAGAAATGCGAATTAGCGAGCCACCCTCAGACTGCCTTCGTCACAGTGCCATGCTAGGCCATGCTCACCCAATGCCCTACTCCATGCCCCCACCTCTGGGCCTAGGCTCTGCAGTGGGAGGATCCTGGCTGCATCCGAATCATCCACACCATCATCATCCTCATCATCCCCATGCAGAGCTCTTTTGTCCACCTCCCCCTGCTCCACTGACCATGCCCACTGCTCAGGAAAAGAGCCTTGGCAGGGACTCTGAGGTTACAGGGCCTACCTTTGTGCCCTCTGTGGGGCCACTGGGAGATAAAATCAGTGGACCGTTCCAGCTGGGGAACCATCACTGTAGAGGTGTGGGAGGTGGTATGGTTGCAGTTGGTGGCGGTGCAGGGAAAGAAACGAAAACTCCTGAGAGGAGTAGCAGTGGAAGTCGAGCAGCTAACCTACTGCCTCAGGGTAGCTGCCAAAGAAAATCTTCCCAGCAGCAACACGCATATGGTAAAGCAGACAAGAGTCCAGACTGGCCCCCGGGCCCCCATTCACGCACAAATGAGGTTCAGCACAGTCAAAATCAGCATCCCCACTCGGCACGTTCATGTAGCTTGGACAGCAGTGAGGAATCTGATGCCTTTCGTCCCTCTCTGCCACAGGGGACGAAGGGTGGCCATCAAGCTAAGAGTAGCATTTATGCCAGCACTCCACCTTTCCGGGACTGTTCTCACTCAGGTCCGTCAAACAGGGCATCGTCCGAAGGTAAAGGTGCCACGGAGGTTGAGTGTACTCAGAAAAGCAGCCAGAGAGTTGCACGAATACGTCATCAGCAGCACAGGGCTAGCACTGGTGGACAGGGTCCAGAGATGGAGCCTAATAATACCACACAAGACAAGAGAAAAATGGACATGGAGTCAGCATCACAAGGATACGGTGGGAATCGGACCGGCACTCATCCCTCCTGGGAAGTGCGAGGACACCAGCCTCGGCCAGATGAAGAACCGCACAAAGCTTACAACTCTCTGGGTGCTGCTTCCCAGACTTCACGTGTGGACCAAGGGCCTCTTCCCCCTCTAACAGCCCCACAGGAGGCCACACTGGGCCCTCAGGGACCTGAAAGCAATGCCATGAGGAATCTGATGAAGTACAGTAGCCAGCAACCACTGCTGTTCACTCAGAAGAGCCCATTTGGTGGTCTGGGCTGCCTCAAGCAGGGAGCAGTAACTGGGGAGAGAAGTGAGAGGAATGAAAGAAGCGACAAAAGTGGAAATGGTTTGAGCTGTGCTCTCCAGGAGGGAAAGCAGACCCTGCCCCCCAGGAGAGCCTCGTCATCTGGGGAGAACGAGCGCTCAGAGCGGGTGGGCAAGGACTCAGGGGAAGCTCAGGGGGAGGGAGAGGTGCGACAGCCCCCTGTAGGCATAGCAGTGGCCGTTGCCAGGCAGAGAGAGCCCCCGTGCCGCCTGCCAGACGGGCATCCCACCCACAGCCACCATAGCAGAGTGATGCCCAGCATGAAGGGTAAGCGACTCCCAGTGGGAGGTCTGGTGTGTGTGTGTGTGTGTGTGTGTGTGTGTGTGTGTGTGTGTGTGTGTACAAGTGTGTGTGTACAAGTGTGTGTGTACAAGTGTGTGTTCTAACAAGCTATATATAATTTTTCAGTTTACTGGATGTACTTGATGAACTTTTGGAAACTTCATATGTAAAAATATAACTTGTGATTAAGGGAATGGGCACAAATAAACATTTTTGTTTGTTAATCTAAATTACTTGTCATCTAGTGATATTTTGTTGGAGTAACCTTGCCAGATTGAGTGTCTTAGGTGTTACATTGACTGCCAAATTGCTCTTATATCTTCATTAGACCACAGTGTACAATATTTTATCTCTCTCTCTCAAAAAAAAAAAACATGCCAAGATTGTACAAATGTAGGATGACAATTAGCAATTTAAATCACTGTGGCTATCATCCAGTGGATATTGTCTTGTTGTAACACATTGTCTGTTTCAGATACCTGAAAATGCTGCTTTTTCAGGCAGGGCACAACGATAAAGAGACAGCAAGATGTTCTATAAATGTGTCTTTTGGTTACTGTGATAATTCTCTATGCTGTGGATTTTAGATAGTATCTTAAGTAAAATAACAAACAATTTATAAAAACACAGTTTTCACATACATACAGTGCATCAAAATGTAATCTCAAATCTGATCAATTCTGCAGTGAGACGGGAAGTTCCCTCTTTTAGACACTGAGTTTTGTCATTGAGTGACTATATAAAATAGTGGTGGTTGTCCAGATTGTGGTCCTGACCTGTTCTCTGTTAGGTGTTGGACACCCAATGTACCCGCTGGAGCGGGAGATGGATGAAGAGAGGAAAAGAGTTTGTGAGGAACAGCTTGGACTGTCTCCATTTGACAGAGAGAGAGAACTCCTTCTCAGGTATGACTGTTAGTTTCCAGTTGAATTAATGTTTTTTCCACAGTCAGTTGTTTCTATGAAAAAAGACCAACTTTAGCATTCTGCACTGTAGTTTTATTGCCTTAGAGAGTAACACTGTGCCATTTTGATGGCCTTCCCTTAGGGAAAACAAAGACAGAGTTGAGTTTGCCAGAATCCACCCCTCCAGTAGTTGCCATGGAGATTTGACCTCACACCTTATTGTGCCAGGCGGTAGCCAATTAGGCACTGAGCCATCTGCTCACGCCCACCCCACCCATCATCACTGGATGCCTCGGACAGGAAGTCCCTCCCTTTGGATGGGACACTCTTATGGTGAGCAAATGCCAACTTGTTTTACTGATTTGATGGTATTAGATTACAATGTACTTTGAATTTCTGCATATGTATTTTTATTAGCAGTACCCTAATAAATAATCAATGAATTGGCCTTAGTTTTGAAACATAAGTCAAAATCGTAATGTCTCTGTTCAGGTCTCAGTCATGCAGCATTGCACCAGAACTTGACCCCAGGCTTCTCTACAACCATGCCAAGCCCCTTGCAACCAGTCTTGCCCCTGCCTCAGGACCCCTCCGCCGCCCTGGTGGTATTGCCTACAGAGCCAGTGGCCCACCCTGCCACTCATCACCTTGGTAAAAATTACATATATTGTTAAATTGCCTTTTGCCCCACACAATGATTAAATAGAAATTCTATGTTTGGGTGAACTTTACTTTTAACAGCCAGACAGTTACATCAATTTAATCCACGGTCAGCCTGTCCATTGGTTCTGTTTCAAAATTCGACACTGAATTCCTTCCCCTAGGGTCCAATGTCCCATCCCCCTCTGCACGGTTCCATCTCATCCCCTTCTGCCCCTGTATCATTCTGTGATCATTATTGTGAAACGCTTCACTAAGCCAAGCAGGCATTTACAGCACATTGTAGTATGGACTTAATGGGAACAGTTTCACAAGCGGCCCTAATGCACACTCTGAATGCGCAAAGTGGAATTATTCAAACTGTTTAAACAAATTATCATTTCAAGTAGATAGCTTGCGTATTTGACTTTGAGTGTGTGTGGGGGGAGGGGGGCGTATGCATAGATAAGCATGCGCGAGTGAGAGAAAAATGGAGATCTAAAGTCACTGTGTGGGTGTACGTTTCAGGGTCTGTTGGTTTAGATTAAATTTGTATGAATACGTTAGTGTTCGCACAGCAGCAGTATTGGCCCAGGTGGGCTTTTAGGAGTTTGTCTCTTTTGCGTCAACGTGGAAGGTGAGGGGTACAGGGAAAAATAACAAGTTAGGGATAAAAATGTTTTGGTCTCTTTTGCACAGTGGCACATCTTTTTATCTACTTTTCAAGGATTCACAATTTACTGTTTTTCCTAAATTGGGAGAGATCACATATTTATTAGCATTTTTTACTTGGCCATCCTCTGATGCTCAAGGTTTACAGTTACATTTTAGTTCATTTTTATCTTATTTTATACAATTATTATTATTATTTTACGACATATGCTATAACTATAACAATGTACCTTGTAGTTTTTAAAATAATAGATTTTTGTTTTATCTTTATCATTTTGACCAACTTAGATGGTTTTTATTTATCAGTAAAGAGCCATCAATGTGAAGTGAATTTTAATAAGATTGTATCACTACTCTACCTGTACATTTGAGTTACTTTAAACTAAATGAATGTTTGATATCAGCTCATGATGCAGCTTGTGGGATTCTTTGGTGTGCCATGCTGCCTGAGAAAAGTTAGGATGTGGTATACTTAGCATCACTTTAATGGTTTTAAACTGTATTGCACTGTGCCTTGTCATGCCACGCTGTGCCCGGCTGTGCTAACGTGTCTGCACAGTTTTGGGATTTGTGCTTTGATTTGTTGTGCATCTCTGTATGACTTTTCACCCTATTATACTGTGCCTTGCTGTGCAGTGCATCATAGTGTGGCTTTTTGCTGTATTGTGCTGTGCTCTGCTGTCCTGTGCTGCATGCCTCTGTACGGCATTCCTCCTCCCCACACTGGCTGTGAAATTTAATTAGCTCTCTGCTCCTTAGCGTCACACTCCCCTTTCCGCAACAAAGAAGGGAAGTGCATCCATTGGATCCCTCCCTAGGGAAACATAACCCTGTCCCAGTAATCTTTCCCAAACAAAGGTCCTTGCCATACATCAGGGAAGGAGGGGCGGAGAATATGCAGCATGCAAAACCAAATGGCTGAAAGAAAAACATATTGTGTTGAAATTTCTGTGGGCTGAGGCTCAAGGCTGAGACTAAGTGCTTTGCACAGCTGCGCTTCATCCCTCTACACTCTCTCCCTCTCTCTCTCCCCCTTCCTCTGTCCTTCCCATCTGATCAGCTTGTTTCAGAAATGACCGACTCCTTTCAAATATCCTGCTCGCTTAGTGAATAAATGGCACAAAAGTGTATCTGTGAGATGCCTAGTCACACATAGACAGACTTTCATTTGAAGCAAAAAGTCTGGTCCACAATTCAGCTCTTTCGTTTTGGAGTAACTCACCTAAAACATTTAATTCTGGTATGATCTGGCATTTTAAAAAATGTCCTACTTTGTGTTCCAGAAAAGGAAGTTATAGCAGCTCGCAAAACTATGATGTAAAGTAATTGATGAGCAAATTGTCATTTTTAAAACCCACCAAAAACTTTCCTTTATTCTGTAATTCATGTTGCTCTAAACATCCGAAACATAAGTGCCCACTGATTCAAGCCAGTATCTTTTAAACTTAACTTTATTTCCATTTATTTAGCATAAGCCAGTAATATTGGAGTTGGCAATTTTAGTTAGCATTTTTGCATGCAGTATGTATCAGATGGCCTGTGGGCTCTACCAGGACAACAGGTGAACTTAAAGCTTCTGTGTCTGCCTCCCCTCCTCAAGAGTTTGTCCCTGGGTATAACATCTGTGCTCCTTTTTAAGGCCAACACCTATCACCTAACCCTTATTACAGGCTTAATAACCAAGCGCATGCTCTTGTGAATGAGTGAGCCATTTGGGAGTAGACCCCTCTTGGCCGCTCTCAGCAGGCTGTCAGGAAGGTCTTGTCAGGGGAGCCACATTCATGTGACAGTTTGAAACAGCAGCGCTGAATCGTCTTGACTGGTACTGTGGCTTTCATGAGCCAGAGATCAGGCAAGTGTAGCTGGTGAGCTCACTGGTGACCATCGTTTTGCGTTAATCCACTGAGGTATGGCCAGGATAGCTGTGAGTGCATGGGGCAGAGGATGTAAAAAAGTTTGCATTCACCCTCTGCCCACGGGTTGAGTACGCAACATGATGAGGACAGAGATGTGGAAATGTGAAGGTTTTCTACCCTTGGGACTGAAGATGACTTTTGCAAAGAAAAAAGACAGTGAAAAAAAGAGGGATGGAAAAGGGGTGGAATCTTATAGCCGTAAATCAATAGGCCTTCAGAGCGATAAGTGAGACTTGCCTTGAGGCTAAAGAAAAACCTTTGTTCATACTTTTCTCATTCCTGTATCTTTCTCTCTCTCGCTTTCTCTCTGTAGATGTAATGGAGCAGCAGGGACTGTGGCCCCCTGTTTACGGAGCCCGAGGGCCCACCTCACACATGCAGCATCCCGCTGTCTATTCCCGCTCCCAGTTTCTACGGCAACAGGAACTCTACGCGCTGCAGCAACATCAGCACCAGCAGCACCGTGCAGCACAGGCTATGGAGTTGGCGCACAAACACAGTCACTCCCAGGTAACACATGGAGGAGGATTTGTACACATGGTTAGCCCTGCTTCCTCATACACCTCAAGGTGATTTCCCAGCAGCTATTTCTCTGCGTCTTTCAGCAGACCTACCCAGGGCGCCCGAGGTTGTGAAAGGCCTGTTATTCCTGCTCTCAGAAATTCATAGCAGTTTTAGCCAAAAGAATGGCCAGCTTTCATTTTCAAAGTGCATTTTAATGTTGGATATTTTGAAAGAGTGGGATTCTTCTCAGGAGCGGGGCCGGATTCAGCTTTTATCTGACTTTTTTTGTACAAAGAAGCAGAGCAGAAAGCAAGTGAACAGTGGATCATTAGCACCCATTGTACTCCATCCCTGGTGGATGTCCTTATGTAAGAAACCTGAGATGACTGAATCATAACTATTCATTCATTTTCATTTCGGCTTAGTCCCTTTATTAATCTGGGGTCGCCACAGCGGAATGAACCGCCAACTTATCCAGCATATGTATTACGCAGCGGATGCCCTTCCAGCCACAACCCATCTCTGGGAAACATCCATACACACTCACTCATTCACACGCACACACACACACTCATACACTACGGACAATTTTAGCTTACCCAATTCACCTGTACTGCATGTCTTTGGAATTGTGGGGGAAACCGGAGCACCCGTAGGAAACCCACGCAAACACGGGGAGAACATGCAAACTCCACACAGAAATGCCAACTGACGCAGCCGGGGCTCGAACCAGCGACCTTCTTGCTGTGAGGCGAATGTGCTATCCACTCCGCCACCGTGCTGCCCTGAATCATAACTAGCTCCATGTTAAAGTCCATTTTCCATATTTAATGCATTTTAGTTGTAAAAACAAGGAATAATGTTGACATGCATAGTGCTTGACTTCACAATGTAGCTGTAGTATGCTGGTAGTCTATGAAGCCTGTTTGAATATCTTGTGTTTCTGCAGAGAAAACCTGAAGATCCCCCGATCGATCTGGTTGAAGGACCATCTGAACCCCGCACACCCAAACACACCAAGCCTTTCTCTGTTGGACCTTCCCCTAAACCTCCCCCCTCCTCCTCATCCCCTGGGGGCTGTGCTTCTCGTCTTTCACCCTGCTGTCGCTCACCCGCCCCACGGTCCCACATCAAAAGTACGCCCTGCACACCATGCCCTGAACCCAGCCCGGCTGTGGCTGCCCCTCGCTCCCCAGCGCTCAGCCCCCATTCCACCCCCCACCACCTGCCAAAACCTGCTGAGTCCCAGGACAAGAGGGGCGAGGGCCAGCCACCACAGGACTACCCTCAATCACTGGAGCCTGGTGAGTTGGAAAATGACACCATTCATAAATGTTGTTTAGATTCAAACATTCAGATTTTGCATTGGTTTACATTTCAAGCAATACAACCAAATTATTTAATTACTGATTGACATAGCTATTAGTTAAAGCATGTAAAACGTGTTAACTCAATGTCTTTATCAGTATGTTTTTATTTACTTTCAAAGTTTTTATGTGCATGTACATGCTTGAATCAGAACACATGCTAACATGAGTCAGACTATAAAAAGCAATGGACTTGTTTATTGAGTAATAATTAATTCTTAAAAAAAAGGGGTGAAGAGAATAAAGAAAAAAGCCAGAATAGTGCTTTCATCTAGCTTGCTTCCTATCCCACTGCCCTCGTATTTGCGTCAGGATAAAAAACAGCGACTAGAGGAAAGAGGCTGGAACATTTCATTTCATTCTCAAGGTTAGGGTCTTGCCATCGCGTCTGGCTCCACAAACCCCTGGGGGAGAGGGAGTGAAGTGAAGGAGAGAAGGAAAAAAAGAGGAGACGGCCGAATTGAAAAAGACCCTGACCACAGGGACAGTCAAAAGAAGAGAGAGATATTTTGTTGCAGATAAGATACACAGAGCCTTTTGAAGGACTTGTTGCCCTTTGATTACTGAAGACAATCATCCTGTTATGTGAATAGGAGTGCAAGCACTGACTTTTCACTTTGTATTTGTGTCCTTACACTATTGTATCTATTTGTGACACATTTGAATGTGCAAGAAAGCACAGATGCTGTGGGGAGTGGCCTGCCATACAAGGTAGGTGCGATAGAGACAGACAGAAAACAGTAGGGAGGTCAGCGAGACAGCAGACAGGGCCTCTCTTATCCTTCAGAGGTCCTTGAATGCTGACTGGCGGAGGGATATGCATTCGTCTGGCGGATGGATACCATCAATAACACAATGCTGAGGTGACAGGACTGGCTGTGCAATCACACCAAGACACCATGCTGTCATCAATATACCGAGCAACGCTGCAGATCTCATATAGACACACACATACTTACTCGTTCATTCACGCAATGTTCCCTGTCCAATTGTTTGCACTCGTGTGCCAGACGAGACGAATACACACTTTCACTTAAAGACTAATTTATACACAAACATTCCACCGTGCACTCTTTCTCTCTCTCACACACTGCATCCATAACAACTTGAACATAATTCAATATTCATGGAAAATTCGCTCATGCCTGTGCCATAGCCTTTATGGCGCCGGCTCCATTATGAGTGTGAGTTATACTAGATAAACGAAGCGAATGGTACACACTGTCGCTAATGCTTCTGTATACAGCATATATATCACCTCTCTCTGCACTTCAGCGGCAGGGGGCCATGCCCCTTAACTGACAAGGTCATATTGTGATGTGTATTACAAATGAATGGTAATGGCTTGCTGGTTCGCTGTGCGCTGAAGTGTGTTTCAGGAGCAGTTAAATCTTTATGCTTGTAATAGAGTGACTTCAAACAAGGTTGAGGAGCCCAAACCAACATCAATGTTTATGGAAACACTCAATCAGTTTTATTCTCATTTTTGTCTTGTAGATCTCCCTCCTGGCTACACTTACCCTGCCATTGCCATGGGTTACAAGGGTGGACCCTCCCCCCAAGAAGTCCAATTGGCTGAGCATGCAGACTTGGAGGCAGAGCAAGCGGAACCTGCTGAATCTGCACCCCGGCCACATCTCCTTTCCCCCAAAGGGGAGGAGCCTGTGTGCCACACTGGAGTCAGCTCTCCCATTAGAATATCCAAGGAAATAGAGGATGTAGAGGAGGAGGGTGGATTGATAGAAAATGATGGACAGGTGGATAAAGGGCAGGTGGATACCACTCTTTCCCAAACTTCCCTTTGCCCCACCACTGACTCCTCTGTTGCAGACCCCTTTTCAGACAAAGCAACTACGAAAGCCAACAGCCAGACATGTGGAATAGTAAGCCCAGCTGAAGACAACAATGAGCGGGATAAGGACCTACAAGTCCCCATTATAGTTCCCTTGATCACCACACAGAATTTACAGTCTGTGGAACCTACCAAACATGACCTAGACAGGACTGCTGAGGATGGGTGCACACCTCCCACTGACTCATCCACTCCACCTTTCTCCCCCTGCCCTGTGTCCTCTGACCTGGGGAATCAGTACCCTGGGAGCTGCATATGGAGTTTGGAGCTGCTCATCGCAGCAGCACTATGTGCTACACGAGATGCACGTATGGCAACCCCTGTACCAGTGTCGGGGAACCCAGTGGCACCTAATTATGGCATAGAATTACTGAGTGAACTGGCGGAGTTGGAACAATCCCAACAGCAAAGGAACAACACAGGAGAGAATGGTAAGGACAAGCATACACATGCCCACAATACTGAGATTATCAGTCAGTGAATATGGACTGTTCATTGTTCAATTCTTAATTGTTACTCATTTTTTAATCTCTATGCTAGTGTACAATGATTTTTAAGATTTTGTAAAGGACAAAACTGGTATAGTACAATACTGAGGTTCATATTGTGCAAAAAGGTTGATGAAAGACTTAAGTTGTCCTGTACAGTATATTTTTGTTTGTGCACATCTATTAATGTTCTAGCTAATCACCTTTTTTGTTGTTAATTGGATTGGATGGAGGCAGATCTGAATGTTTGCAGTTATTTGAGTGGCAGGTTAGAGACATTGTTTGCGATCCTCCAATACATTTGCTTTGAATTTGTTTTCAAAGAGCCTTAATTATTCCCCAAATTCATTTAGTTTCATCCTTCCCAAAATACACCTCATCAACTTCCACAGGTTAAGAAGGCTGTCCATCTTGTAGCATTTCCAGCAGCAACAGGTTTACAAAAGGTGGTCAAAAAGGCCAGAGATATGGCCTTTCTGTTCTTTCACAATAGAAAGCAGAGCCAATCACACACAATTTAATTCCTCATCAGTGATTTGCATGAGCTGTCTTGTAGCTCTGTGATACAGGCAACAGGGGAAGACTGTGACAGAGGCTTTCATTATTTTTTTCTGCATAAAAAGAGGTGCAAAAAATAGGGTTTTCAGTCCAACCAGATCTCCAGGCTTTGTGTGAAGGAAAGATAACAAAGCTCCCCCACCACCTCCCCAATACCGCCATCCTGACAATGTGTGCAGACACACACCGAAATACACACAAACGCTAACTCTCAGCTGACCGTCCAGCTTTCCACTTTCATTGGAACACACGCACGCATGCACACACGCATACACACACACACACACTCACACACACACACACACAC
>CAIGQW010052810.1:573573-590396 GCA_903798125.1 Danio choprae
CACACACACACACACACACACACACACACACACACACTACATTGGTTGTTCTTTGATCTCGGCCCATTTTTCTTTCTCTTCAATATCGTTTCAATTAACTTCAGGCTTTTCTGGTTTTATTTAAGCTGACAAAGTTGAAGTTGTTGAATTTTGTCATAATAATTTTTTTACACACATAAATGATATATCTATTTATAAATTTTGGTATATAAAAATATATGTGCACATGTACAGTGTGGGTATGTGGGTAGAGTAATATTTTAGCAATGATGCATTTAAAATTGTTACAAAAAACAAACAAAAAACTAGAACCTATTTCAAATAAATATAGCTGAAATTCAGTTTTAGCATTACAATATTAAAATTTATTATTATATAAATATATAAATAAATATATAAATATATTAAAGAATAATTTAATATATTTTATGATTATATTATATTATATTATATTATATTATATTATATTATATTATATTAGGGCAGCACGATGGCGCAGTGGGTAGCGCTCTCGCCTCACAGCTAGACGGTCACTGGTTCGAGCCTCGGCTGGTTCAGTTGGCATTACTGTGTGGAGTTTGCATGTTCTCTTCGTGTTCGCGTAGGTTTCCTCCGGGTGCTCCGGTTTCCCCCACAAGTCCAAAGACATGCGGTATAGGTGAATTGGGTAAGCTAAAATTGTCCGTAGTGTATGTGTGTGAATGAGAGTGTATGGGTGTTTCCCAGAGATGGGTTGCAGCTGAAAGGGCATCCGCTGCATAAAACATATACTAGATAAGTTGGGGGTTTATTCCGCTGTGGCAACCCCTGATGAATAAAGGGACTAAGCTGAAGGAAAATGAATGAATGAATAAATATTATAATATATTATATTACATTATATTATATTATATTATATTATATTATATTATATTATATTATAGTAATTATGGAATTATGGTAAGTCAAAAATAATGTTAAAATATGTGATTTTATAAATTGATAAAAAGTACTGTATGTATTATTTCCCCTAAAGCACCAAATCCAAGAAGAACATTAACACCGTTCATCCTATTTTGATGTGTATTATGAACTCTAAATGTGTAAGACACTCTGTTAAAGTTGCACTCATCAAATCTGAAAGACCCTTAACACAGAAGCATGTTTGCAAACCGAAACGTTATGTTCTACTAAGCTACAGATTTTTTTAGTGCATGTTTTTTTCCACCCATCTGTCCCGGTGATGCATCCGTCCCTCTCTGTCTCAGCGGGATCCTCTCTCCATCTCCAGCTGAAGCAGGGGCTGATGAGGGCTGGGGTCTCTGTGTTTGGGACACTGATTCTTTCTGACAGCATCGGCCAGAGTAAAGGGCAGACGGCCAGTGTTCAGACAGCTGAAAGAAAGGAGCACAGCGCAGCCACTGCTGATGAATGTGTCTCTATGCGAGCGGATGCGTTCATGCATGTGCATATGTATTTTTTATAACTCCTTATTTTCTTCTAATATGCAGTGTGTATGTATTTGGCTTAGCTGTTTATTTTAGAAATGTCAAAGTCACTGGCCTCTGCATGCCAAACTACTACTATGCAGCATTTTTTTATTTAGTTATAGGGTGTATACAGGAAGCCAAATACTCTGAAAGTGGGATGAGATTGAGTTATTCAGCTGAGCAAATGATTCAATATTTCATTATTCATCAATCAGTTATTACTATATGAATTATTAATGACAAATTATCAGTGTGCGACTCAGTGGGCAGTGCAGATTGGTTCTGCGTGGATCAATTTGGCATGTGCTGCGCTATTAGCGGGTCACGCAAGTAAATGACTCGCCCAGTTGGAACGCTCAGTGCAAATTTGGTCCACTTTCATATTGCTTTTTGCTTCTCAGAATTGTATTATGTCACTTATGAAACGAGTTGTCGACACTGCAGTCAAGCTGTAATGCGTATGATGGGCTGGAGCTGATGCCATTTAATCTTGATGTTAATATGAAATGTCCATCTTTGTTGGACATTTCTAGAATTACCTACCTACGCTACCGGTCAAAAGTTTAGAACAGTACATTTGTTCATGTTTTTTTGAAGAAGTTTCTTCTGCTCACTAAGCCTGCATTTATTTGATCACAATATACATATTTTTACTATTTCTTGTTTTATGTTTGAATATACTTTAATACTTAATTTATTCCTGTGATTTCAAAGCTGAATTTAACATTTTTTTATGTACTCTAGTCACACAATTCTTCAAAAATCTTTCAAATTTTCTGATTTGCTGTTAAACATGTGGGTTACAATCAGTACAATCGGCTTTCTTTGATGAAAAGCATTTCCCTGAAATTGATATATTTTGGGATGTTATAAATGTTTTTAACATCACTTTTGATCAATTTAAGGCATCCTTGCTAAATAAAACTATTAGATGTTATAATGTCTTTACTAAAAAAAGAAAAGAAAAGGATGATGACTTTTGAATAGAATAGTGTGTAATATTACAACAGCTTTTTGTTTTAGATCAAATCTGATTCCTGGATCTTTCTAATCATCAACGATTACTCAACTGATAATAAATATTGACACAACAACAACAACATAATAATAATTAACATTTCTTGAACAGCATATTAGAAGGTTTTCTGAAGGATCATGTCATGATGATGAAAATTCAGCTATGAAATCACATTTTAAAATATTATTACAAATATAAAATATTTTACAATTGTACCGTTTTTATTGTACTTTGGATTAAATAAATGCCGGCTTGGTGAACAGAAGAGAGTTCTCTAAATAACCTAAAACACTGCATATTGTTATAAAATTTGACTGGTATAAATATGGTGTATATATAATGTTTATTTTATAACCTATTAATAACAGAACAAAATATCAATCCACTATACGTGACTTATTACGTTTTTGTAATATAAATATATTTTAAAATATAATAATCACTTTAATAATCACTATATATAAACATATACGTAGAAACTAAAGGCAAGGAATTATAAAAAAATTAAAACATACAAATATATTTTATATTTTAAAACTACACATTTTTCAAGAGAAATCTAAAAACATTTAAGTAAAAAATTAGAGAATCATTTAAAAACAGCTTTTTAAATATATCCTTTTTAAAAAGGTTTTTCTAAATAAAAGAAAAAGCTAAATAAAAGCTATTTAGAAAACTGTCTTCGCAAAATGTGAACACAAGTGGAAATCTGTTTCAACTGACCACTTGGGAATACAAGCTGATAATAAAACGGATTATTAAGTGTCTTTTAAATGTTAACTAAGCACATCCAAGTACCAAAAAAACATCAGGTCAAGGAAACCCTAAGCAAACGGAGTGCAAATATGCAAAAAAATTATGCATGCCATGTTGGTGCATGCTGGGAAACAGCACCACATCCAGCGCCTCAGAAATCACAGGGTCAAGTTAGTGATGTGGCACCTCGATTAACTAGCAAAATTAAAAATGTCACTATTGAGAGTTGCTTTGGAAGTGACTGACTATAACAGTCACAGAAGGGAGGCTGGAATTCACCAGCCACACGCCGACTCGGCTTCTGACACTCACCTGTCAATCATCCTGGTGATTGACAGGCCAGCTGATTTCAGAGCCGCCGCCCCCCCGCCCCAAGCACAGAGTAAGGCAGCCTGTGGCGGGTTTGAACTATCTGTCTGCTTTTCGGCAGTAAAAACACTTGATGCTTACACACTGCAAAACGAGATCCGATCGCCGCAGAGCGAGTGTATGAGCCTTATTTCAGTGTAATAGGTCTACTAGATGGTTGGCTACACACACACTCACTCACTCACTCACTCTCATTGCCCTCCTGAAGGCCTGTGCATTGTGCTGCATTGTGCAGGAACAGATGCATTGATATGGTAATAAGACAGAGAAGGGTTTTTTTTATTAATGTAATGCTGGAATTCACAGCCCTGAAACCATTGGCACAGAATGGAAAAGGAGTAAGCAGAGACGGAGAGACTGTGAGACGAGGGAGAAAAAAAAGAACAAACAAAATTATGAGTGGGAGGTTGCTTTACCAGCACTTCTCTCAGATATTTCTCGGTTTGGCGTCAGATCCCAATTTTTCAAGCGTGCAGCGGGGAACCAGGCCCCTGCCTCTCCATTCATCAAAGCCTGAAAAGAAGGTTATTAGAGAGCCACAGAGAGGGAAGGCAAGCCCTCCGCTCGCCTCTGATCTCTGCTTTTCATCCTTGGTTCTTCTCTCCGCTCATGAATACCTCTCTCTGTTGTGATGGACAGGTCGGCTGGAGTGGGGGCGGGGCCAGGCTTGATGACAGCCGAGGACTTGACTGGAGGCGGAGACAGGAAAAGGAAGAAGAAGAGGATGACCGCTGGCCCTTACCACCATCTCACGAGCACACAGGTTCGTAGCACATCGCTTCTAGACTGCTGGAAAGCAAACGTTTTCGGAAATGTCTTGAGAAGGTGAAAACGGTTGGTTGGTTGGTTGTTGGTTTTGTTTCATTGTAAGAGTGTAAAGACCAATCACTATTTACACTGCTTTTCCTACTTAGAGCTTTTGTCTTGTTTCTAGTCCAAATATCTAAAACTTCTTAAATTGTCTTGTTTTCAGAAATAATAAGTCAAAATTTTTTCTTTAAAACAAGCTAAATAATCTGCCAATGGGGTAAGCATAATAACCTTATGTCAAAAGAAAAAACTATATTTAATATATAGATATTTGGACTAGAAACAAGACAAAAATTCCAAGTAAGAAAAGCATTTTTGCAGTGTAGCATTCAACTTAATGCAAGAAAAAATGCCAATCACAATTATGTAATTATGTAACTGATTGGTTTTGAATGGCAAATATTGTGACAGTGTTAGAAATGACTAGTACAAAATGAATGAAACCGTATCAGTTACACCGTATCAATAGTTACTTAACTATTAATTGTTACTATTAATCTAGAGACATTGTATATATAAAAATATCATAAAATTGCAAAATTTTCTAGAACAATCCTAAAATGTCTATTTTTGAAGTAAATAAATTAGAGAAAGAAACATTACAAAACAGCTTTTTAAATGTAAAAAAAGAAAGAGGTTTTAAACACCCATTTTTAAAAAAAAACATTGTGATATCATTACATTTGTCTCTTGATGATACATTAAGATTTTATGCAACGAAACGGCCAGTCAGTGCAAGAAACTGAACATTATTTACATTACCTTTAACCACAGCCTTAGCAATCTTGAGTGGATGAGTTGAGGAACTTCAACAGAGTGCTGTCTTACAACCATTGTAATAATGCAACTCAAACACTGCCTTTGCTTTAATTCTCCTCTTCTCTTCGTTTCAGATGAAGGCTCACTGTAGGCCGAGAGGAAGGCCGAGACTCCTAAGCACGAAGTTTAAGCAGAAAGCTTGCTCACAGCTGAAGCAGAAAGCCAAAGCCAAGCGTGGATCCAGATTGGTGAACTTGCTGTGTCACAGAGAGAACAAAACACAGAGCACTGTTACCAAACATCTGTCTGCAAAAGAAGAACTCGCACATATTAACAAAACCGGAGAGCACAGTGACACAGGTAAAAAAAACACACATTTGCAATAAAATCATCAAATGAAAATGTAACTCTTCCTCAAGCGGTTCCAAACCTTTGTGTGTTTCTTACTTCTGTTGAACACAAAAGAAGGTATTTTTGAAGAAAGCTGAATGCGTGTAACTAAACAAAAGCTATCTTCATAATATCTTCTTTTGTTTAACAGAGGTAAGAAACTCAAACAGGTTTGGAACTAGTAAAGAGTGAGTAAATGATGACAGAAAGGCTACTGTGTCATTTATTATTATTACTTTAGATTATTTAGAAATCTGATAAACGTTTAATCTATCCCAGCAGGCAGTGGGACAGCAGTCCACCAAGATTCAGATGGGAAGCGGAGCGTGATGAAAAGAGGTGCGAGGTCAAAGGCCGTCCTGAGCTCTTCACCCCTACCAACCCGAACTCAGCAGCTGCTATGCAATACAGCTATGACCGATAGCAAGCTTGAAGCTACAGAGAAGGGCATCAGCGACACAGGTGAGTTATGGGCCAGGAGAAATGATGATCAGCGGACGCTCTCAGTTGCCTACTCGACTGTCATGGCGTTAAAAAAAATTAATGGCGCCTCCTCAGGCACGCATTGGGCAAAACCCGAGCTGTAATGCTAGCCTGCATCATGCTGTGTTCAGAATGCCACACCTACAGGGGGAAAAAAAAGCTACGTTCTGCTACGTTTTAGTCCATGCTTCCTGCGAACACACTTCTGTAAGTGAACAAAGTGGAGATGAAATCATGGCAGTAATGAACGCTAATGTGAGCTACGCCTGCGGTCGAGCTAGGCGGTGTTGTCGCCGCTCTGTTAATTGCCCTGAAAGTTATCCTTTTCACATTTCACGAGCTTGCGAGAGTGTTGACGAGCGCCTTGTAAGTGACAAGTGTGTCAGCACTGTGTTGACACCCGACACTGCTGCCACCGTGCCATCTCCGCTCGATGCGAGACACATAGCCCACAGATGGCATCTGCCAATACGGATCTGTGACACCCAAGCATGCAAGTACGACTTTGTTTGCGTACGCTGTGGTTGAAAAAATTAGCAATCACAAAGATGTGTATGTGATTATGAATGAGATTTGCTGAAATACAGGACAACATACAAAGTGCAGCAGAAAGCACGAGATTGCTTTACTTTTCTAAAGTTGCATAGTATCTATATGTCTTAATAAACTGACATCTAGACTATGAAAGGCGTCAGTGAATGTTTCCATCCTCCTTACAAACCTTATTTCAAGACTGCAGTATCATTACTAACAGTTTGTCGAAATAGATTCAAATCTGAAATGGACAAGAAAGATGTACATAGGCACTGGGGGAGACTGTTATTTTAGTTGTTTTATTAGTTTAATTTTCAGATTATTTTAGTTAATTCTCAAGGCAACATTTCAAATATTCACTTCATTTTTTTTTACTTCTATTATTCTTATAGCTAAACTAATAGTAACAACACTGAAGGTAAACCACACTTGCTCATTTTTCAATTAAAGAAATCACTAAAACATATATCCTGCTCGAGTGAGTAAAAAAACAAACATCTTTTTGTTTCCATCAAGCAGATTTTGTGTGATTCCAGAATTAGTTTGAAATAGAAATAGTTTTTTTATTAATTTAATGTGTGTTTCTTTTTAGAACGGTGTCTCAAATTTGTAATGGTAATGTATGTGCAGTTGAATCAGGAGCTTGAATCAGTCACTAGGTCTGACACTTGATGGTCAAACCTGCCAGTGACTAGACTTCTCTGACTGCTAAAGTTCCTGTGAATGCTGACAGTCACAGCCACATTTGGCACCCGTTTCATGAACTTTGCTAAATATCGAACAAATTGCGCAGTGAGAGAAATCGGCAGGCTGCGTTCGCCATGACCGATTCAGACGCCCGCTGTGAACTGTAGTCCAGTCAAGATGTCAATGCATTCAATCGATCCATCATTTTCACAGAGGAGGAAGATGACGGCATCTACGACAGCGAGGAAGGGGCAGAGGGCATCAAGAATCTATCATCTAAAGAGCAGCTGTCTGGAGCCGGCCGTCCTTCACAGTGCTCCATCGTGAAGCTTGAGGCTAATCAGAAAGCCAAGAACAAAACAGAAAGACAAGGATTCGGTAAATGTTACATCTTTGCTTAATTAGACAGCATGGATTGACAGATATTACCTTAGTTCACAAACACTCATCTTTCACTGTCATTTTTACGATTTTTTTTCTGATTCCCTCCAGGGTCTATGAATGTGTCTAAAGAAGAGGTGAAGAGAAGGAAGGCCCCCTGTAGGCCAGCCCTGGTCAGTGCTGACCATAACCACTCAGAACTAGATGAGGACAGGAGATTGACTGGCCCCAAGTGGAGAGAGGGGTCAAGGGAGAACACCTTTGACCACACTAGGGTTCTCAAAACCTCACCTACTCCACGAGAAAGGACCACCAGGAAGAGCGCAGTGCTTCTTGGCAAGGTATGTCTATACTTTGTTGGTAAATTCTCTAGAAACAAGGCTCTAACCGTGCTAACATGTCATCAACGTTTTGTTTTTTTTAGAGGAAAAGCTGTTGGTTGCAAGCGCTGTCGTCACAGTACGATGACATCACTTGGAGCAGACGAATCAGAAACAAGCAGGTATGGAAAGAGTTTCTTTTACCAGTTAACATCTATTCAAAGTCCAAGTGATTAGGTTAAGCAAGTTCAAGGTATAGTTCAACCAAAAATGTAAAATTACTTACTATTTCCTCTCCCTGAAGTGGTTCCAAAAAGTTTCTTTCTTCTGTTGAACACAAAAGAAGATATTTTGAAAATTGTTAGAAACATGTAACCATTGACTTTTCTAGTAGGAAAAACAAATACTATGGAAGTTGATGGTTACTGGTTTTCAACACTTCATGCAAAGAATCTTCTGCAGGTTTGGTTTGGGACAAGTAAAGGGAGAGTAAATACTCCCTTTATACTGACAGAATACTCATGTTTGGGTATCCCTTTAAGGAGCCTAGTAGGCATCTAAAGCAGAAAGGCTGTGTATAAGTATTTTGGAGTGCAATACAATTCCCATGTCACATCCTGTCTACTGTGATGCTACTTTAATCTGATCAACTTTTAAAGGCAGGACTCTTTTCTGTGCATGATAACCCACTGTCCTGTATTCAATTCATTGACAGTTGAGATAAACATTTTATTTGGCATCTGAAAGTTGTGGTTTGGTGGTCATTGTATTTGTTAATGTAGATTTTGGCCAAGTTTTCCCACTTTTCATGTCATTTTTACAGAGAAATTACTTTTGCAGTAATTACATATTTGCTTGGTTTTGGTTTACCAAAGCTCCCTGTATTGTATTGTAGATCATTAAACCATTATGCTGCTTCAGAAGTCTGTCTGAAATCAGTTTCATGAGGGACATTCATGCGCAACAGCTGCTTGCGAAGCCATTGCCTGATAGTGCAGTGAGGCAACAAGTCAGCTTTTGGCCACAGCCAATATATGCTGGTACTTCTGAGCTCATTTATTAGAGTTGTGCTGAACTCTGGTGTGATCTAGCGAGACTGCAGCGCCACATAGCGAATTACCCCCAGCGGCCTAGATCTGTCTGCCTTGCCCTCTTGGCACCCATAAAAAGCTATCCCTTTGAGAAGGATTATGCAATCTCGCGTGGTTCGTCCTGTCAGGGGCTCTCGTAAATCTACTCACAATAAAGATAAGATGGGATCCGCCTGCTAATTCACAGGCTGAATCATGCATTGTCTAAATAAAACAGTCAATAGTTTTGAAAGGATTTACACCATAGGCGTCAAGGCTGTCACCGTCGGCCCATTGTGAGGTCATCAGCGAGGCATGCGAGGGGACTTTGCCTGCCTAATCAGAGGGCGGGAAGAATTCCCACTCCGCTCAAAGAGTGCGATAGGGAACAAAGACACACATCATTCTTCACCTGTGCCTCACCCTAGAGACACACTTGTGAAATGAAAACCGAACAGCATCACCCCAAGTGATGAAACCTCCATCACATTAATATATGACAGCTTTTTTGAGCAATGTTAAGTACCAAGGGCTGTGCACAAGAATGGACCTGTTAAGGTGTGAGAGGTTATGATATATTTGTATGGGAGTTTGAATGAATGTTGGAGCCCGGAATCACTCTCTGGGGCCATTACAGGTGTGTGTGTGTGTGTGTGTGTGTGTGTGTGTGTGTATATGTGTTTGTGTGAAAGAATGAGACTCACATGCCGTTTCATGACTGTTAGCAGGCAAAGGGACGAGCAGTCAGTCGTTTGCTGGAGAGCTTTGCTGCCGATGAAGGTTTCCAGATAGATGATGACAGCAGCTTCTCAGAGGGAGAGGAAGAGGAGGAGGAGGAGGAGGAACCAGAGCCGATAGGCAGTGCATTGCCAGGTATGAAGTAGGCAAGCAGACAGGCATAATTTACATGTAACTTTGTTCATATAAAAAAAAATGTGCTCATGGTCAAAAGAGGATGACCTCTAACTTTAATCTGTCTTTGTCTCAACCAGCCCTGCCCAACTGCATTCTCACCAAAGAAATCCTGAGGGATGGGCTGAAAGTATTAATCTCGAAAGAGGACGAGTTACTGTACGCTGCCTATGTACATACATTGGACCTGCCTGATATGTAAGCAAACCAGCCCTAGATTATAGATGGATGGATGGATGGATGGATGGATGGATAATGGATGGGTGGATGGATGGATGGATAGATGGATGGATGGATGGATGGATGGATGGATGGATGGATGGATGGATGGATGGATAGATAGATAAGTAGATGGATGGATGGATGGAAAGATAGATCGATAGAAAGATGAATAGAATGAATATATGGATGTAACAATGGACAAATAGATGAAGTAATAGATAGATAGAACCATGAAATGATGGATGGATGGATGGATGGATAGATATGTAGATGGATGGAAAGATAAATAGAATGAATATATGGTTGTAAAAATAATAATAGATAGATGGAACAATGAAATGATAGATACATAGATTGATGCATAGATTTGCAGGTAGATGAATGGATGGATGGAATAATGTATAGTTCAGTTATGTGTGGATAGACGGATGGTATGGATCAGATCTAAAAAAAAAAATAACGCAAAAAATCTCCATCTCTCCAGCTATAGTGTTGTTGTTGAGGGTGAACGTGGAAACAGGCCAAGGATCTACTCTCTGGAGCAGCTGCTTCAGGAAGCGGTGAGACCCTTTTAAAAAGCTTCTTCAGAGGACTTGTTCCCCCCAAAGACTTCCTCTATCTTCCCATACAGGCCTTGGGCCGAAGCAGCCCTTCAGGCCACCCTCACAGGCTCTCACAGACCCCTTGTTCTCCCCCCAGAGCCCCATCGGCTCAAGGCTGGATCGAGCCCAGCTCTGACTTTCTCTGCTAAAGCAGTTATACACATAGCATCTGGGTTTGTGTGAGTGTGTGTGCTTCGATAAGCATTTACTTAGCCATGAAGCGTGTTAACTGCTGTGATCAGTGTGTGAAGGACTCCAGTCCAACTTTAGGCATTCTTTTGGCATTTGCGTCTTTTATTGCTCATTTTTTATCTCATTGAGCACAAATTCATCGTTAAAGGAACATTTCGGCATCTGGTTGTGATAGAGGGATGTAGACAACCCTAGGAACTCTTATAATGTTAATACAGTTTTTTTTTTTCAAACAGCGCTTTATGTTAGCTGCCCATAATGCGGTCCAGGAGTCTGTTAGATTCCTGCATATACAGTTTCACATTGTGACTCTGTATAACTGTTCCTTATTAGTTCTGCGTGGCCCCACAGGAGGACGTACAGAAGAGCATGCTTTATCCCTTTTTTATTTATTTATCTTCTTATTTAGGAACATCTTTGGGGCTGAACTGTGGGTTACAATAACACGCATAGTTTATCTAAGCCGATGGGGAAAAGGGGAGCTGATTACACACCGTAAACCAACAGCTCTTTGTCGGCATGCATTCATTTGAATACATTACATGCGTTACTTCTCTCATTCATCTCTCTTAGTATCATGGGCTGAAAAAAGTGTCTCGCTGCCTAGGGACCGCCTATCGCAAGCTCTACTACTCGTCCCTAGTCTCCCTCAAAGACATATTAATGAGCATGCTCTGTGCAACTCTCAAGTTCAGTGCAGTACACAAGACATCTGAAGATCTCATCTTGATACAGTTCACAAGCTGCAACACAAAAAGCTCTTGATTGTTCACAAAATGCAAAACAAAGGAAGAGGTTGTCAATATTGGGTGTGAATTTGTATAGTTGTGGTTGAGAGCAGAAAGAACAAGAGAGCGAGCGTTACTGAGGATAGTACAGTAAAGGCTCATGGCCCATAAACCTGATGATAAAATCTTTCCTTAAATGCAAACTCACCTTTTATCTGGCTTTATTCTGGTGTGTAAATCTCACAATACATTAATTAATGAACGTTTAAAATTAAGCTCATAGTTACCAAAACATTGTAGCAATTATAATAATTTTATATAATACATATCTCATTGTCACAGTTCTGTTACTAATGCTGCAGAATCTATTGCAGTTTTTTTCGCCTTGGTTATTAAATTTAGTCCTATACACATATTCATGAACAGGTGAAATTTCTTTAATCAAACTGCAGACCCATGTTCCCCTTCTATATTACTTCCAAATTTCTGACTCTTTTTTTCTATACTTAAGTATGAAGTGTTTTATTTGGCAAATATAATGATTGCTATATTTAAACAGATTGTTTTAGCATTACCCATATGGTTCACCAGCGAATAAACACATATTCATGCCCCAAATGCATGGAATTGGTTGAGTCAAATTGAACCAGATGGTACTCTCATAGATGCCATTGATTTCACCTTTTTAAGGGAATAAACCTAGAAGTTGGTTGGAGGTACTACTAGCTATTAGCATTAGCCCTTCCATTTCAGAGATACCTCCTCTTCCCTGTGCTGCTTTTAAGACTTCTTATCAGTCGTTTGCTTCCAACACCACTACCTGCATATCCTGGCCAAATACTCCCTGGCTTCCCGTTTGCTCTGTCTGTCAAAAGGGCCGTATCTACAGCAGAACCGTTTGAACTGGGCCTAAAAGGGCCCTTTAGTGCATGTGCTCCGTGTAGTGGGAGGGAGCTGGCAGCCTCACAATAAAGTCATCGATTTCACCTCTCCGCTCTTTTATTCCATTATTTCAAAGCAGACACCCCATTCAGCAACCCTGATTTCTTTTCTTTTTTATTCTGGTTCAGTATGAGAAACTATCTATGGGAACAAAATCAAAATGCATCTCTCTTGAGAAATGTATACCCATGATTGGAATTGCCTTAAGGGGAGGGCCTCAAAGATATCTATGCTTTTGAAAATTGGACGTCTTGTTTTCTTCATGTATTTCTTTTAACTGAATCAACTTGTTATGCTTGATGAGCTGCCTGTCTGCAAGATCTGTAGGTTAATTTTTAAAGTCATCCATGTGTTTCAGGTTTTAGATGTGCAGCCAGAGACAGTGGAAACTCTGATGGCTGGAACAAGAGTATGTGCTTACTGGAGTGAACGCTCACGCTGTCTGTATCCTGGATATGTCCATAGAGGTGAGATCATTTGCGCACGAAAAACCAAGTTATAAATTAGTTACAAAAATTAAACAATAAAGTGAATTTTTAGGCTAAGGATTGCTAATAATTCATACGTGTTGTTTAGAACTCTACTTTTATGTCTTTCTCAGGAGGTCCAGGTGAGGAACAGAAGGAGGGGAGTGTCATGGTGGAGTTTGATGATGGAGACCGGGGATGGATTTCTCTTTCAAGTATTAGGCTGCTTCCGCCAGGCTACCAAGTCCACTGTAGGTTTCTGCAGATAAACGGCTTTCATTTCCAATATAAACACAGAGTCTCATGTTTAGCTAGTTTGCCAATGTTTTGTATTTTAAATTAAGCCTGTTGTATTATTGATGTACTGCAGGTGCAGAGCCATCACCAGCCCACCTGATCTCACCTAGCTGCCGCAGGAGGAAGATCTCCACCCAAGAGAAGATAACCCAGCAGGCGGATGCATCCAATGAACGTTCCTCTAACACAGAGCCAAGGAAGAGTGCGGTTAAAGCCAAGCCAGGTGTGAGATGACAGCTGCATTATCCATATTCTCACGGTTTCCCAAACTGATTAAATTAAAGTTATTGTGGTTACTGGTTGCACAGTTTAAACAGATGCTTTTCACATAATCTAAGATTAAAATCTGTCACAGTTTGCATACATCCCTTAGGTGCTACTTTTAGCCTATAACGATAGAGGTAAAACATGTTGTTTCAAAGAGGCACATTGAGAAACATCTATCAAACAGGATTCCACAACAGGCCTTTGTGATTTAGTGATTTACTCACTAATCACAAGGTTTGTCAGGGGAACTTGTTGGGTGATGTTTCTCAGTCTGTTTGTCCCTAAGGACATGCTTCACTACTTTTCCCGGTTCTTGTTCCTGGAACTGACGCACCCACCAAATGATTTATTTGCTGTTTGTCAAGAGCCCTAAAAGTCTTATCAGATCTAAGGTAAAATAATCTGTATAAATGCGGAAGAAAGAGGCATTTTCCCTCACTACTTTTAATGACCCTGTACAATTAACACATAGGCATTGATGAGATCAGTGTACGGTTGACTAATGGAATGTGGCGTATTTGGATGAGGGAAACTGGTGTCAAGGTTGAATACTACTTAACTAAAGAGTCTGACTGAAAGCCCTGAACTACCAGTCCAACAGCTCCTACTCAGTAGATGTTATCTGCAATAGTACAATAACATTGAGTCATCAGATGTTCCACTGTTAGGCATATCTGTGTCTATCTGTTTTCTCTTAGGGGATGAAGGTAATATCATAGTAAGCAAAGCTAGCAAATGCAAATAAGTTATCATTGCTGGGAGGTCGGTTTTCCTGAATCCCCATAGCAATACCTTTGTTTATCTCCATCAACAGGAAGGCCAAAATCCGTCAATGCATCATCAAAGAGCGGTGCATCTGAGAATGTGACCGAAACTGCTTCCCCTCTTCTTGGCTGGCCAGTTGCCGCCATGTCCAGGAGGAAACCTTCCATGGATTTGTTCCAGTTTAATGGGTTAACAAAGAAAGCTCTGAGGGGAAAGGAGTCAGACATGTTCCCCCTACTTAGCTCCACTATGACCACTCCAGCCAAAGGCATCTTCAGCACTTCCTTTGAGGTGGACTCTTTCAGCAGCATTGCAAATGGTTGCACTTCCTTTGGAAATCAGCAGTTGGCACTGGGCCTGCCTCCTAGTCACAAGGGTGTCCCTGGGTCACGGTGTAGAAAGATAGGAGACAGGAAGGAATTTCTGGTCAAACTGGACCATGAAGGGGTAACATCCCCTAAGACTAAAAATGGAAAAGCATTGTTGCTTCTTGGGAACCCAGAGCTACAAAGAAGTGGACGAATGGAAAAGGGCTTTGGAGCCAAAGGTATTGGAGAACTGACCTCAACAATGGGCTATTCCCAGTCTGTTCTTCTAGTCAAAGATGCCAAAAGGAACAGTTGCCATCTTCACAAAGGTTCCTCTGACATGCGTAAGCACCCTCAGGGTCTCGGGCTTAGTGAATATACAGATTATGGGCCAAATTGCCACAGCGACTGCCTAAGCTCTTATTCAGACATGGATGAAGACGAAGATGAGGAAGAAGATGCCAGAAGGGCGGCAATGCGCACCACTGGACGTTTTTTGTCTCGTCTTTCTGTTTCATCGTCATCCTCAGGATCCTCCAGCGCATCTAGCTCAGGGTCGTTGTCCAGTTCTAGCGTCTGTTCGTCTGACAATGATTCATCCTACAGTTCAGATGAAGAAGAGGCATCACGGCTTCTGCTCCAGGGTTGCCTTTCTTCTCATCACACATTGCTCCAACAACAGCAGCATTCAGACCCTCCCACCGCCCCACCACGACACACTTTTGGAGCCAAAACTATGAGTATCTCTAATTCAAAGGCTGCAGTAAATAGTAGTCCAGGAAAACCTCCAAAGAGAAAGGAGATTGCCAACTCTTCTTCTGTAGTTCAGTCCAAATCTTCCAAAGACTTCCCTAAAAAGCAGAAGATACAATCTTCAGAAGGTCCCCCCAACTCTTCTGCATTCATGCCAGGACGGCAGCTGTGGAGGTGGTCTGGGAACCCTACTCAGGTAATTTCCTGCCATGATTTTTCTTTTTAAATACCAATCAAAAATAGTAATAGAGTTTGAAAAGTGTGCCTCAAACTTTCCTTTCTTGTCATCAGAGACGGGGTTTGAAAGGAAAAGCCAGAAAGCTCTTCTACAAGGCAATCGTTCGTGGTAAAGACACAGTTCGAGTTGGTGACTGTGCAGTTTTCCTATCGGCTGGTCGACCCCATCTGCCCTTCATTGGTCGCATTGAGAGTCTTTGGGAATCATGGTCTAGCAACATGGTAGTCAAAGTAAAGTGGTTCTACCACCCTGAGGAGACCAAGCTCGGAAAAAGGCACCGGGATGGGAAGGTACAGTAGTCACCAGAAGTCTTGTTTTGTTTTGATTTGTTCACGTTTTTGCAAGACTAAACCTTCATTTTCTCTTTCTCCACAGCATGCCCTGTACCAAAGTTCCCATGAGGACGAAAATGACGTCCAAACCATCTCCCATAAGTGCCAGGTTGTCAGCCGAGCTGAATATGAGCGCCTGAATCGAATTAGAAAACCAAACAGCAATGGTCAAGATCTATACTACCTGGCAGGAACTTATGACCCCACCAGTGGTCAGCTGGTGACGGCCGAAGGAGAGTCGATTATCTGCTAACATTTGGAAATGGATGATGCACTACTGAAAATGGTAAATAAAAGAAAAGGCTGACCATCAGGCCAGTCTTGCGCAAAACACAAGAGCTAGTGGAAAGTGAATGGAAAGAAACAGCCATGGGTTTCTGCAGCCACTTCCATCTCTGCTCTTGGAGTAACAGTACATTATCGAATGGATTGTGGGGAGGCCAACTCATGGTGATCATTCTGTGAAGGCTCCACAGACATGGAATAATTTTTTATTTTTTTTTAATTACTGAAAAAGGCACTGGACTTGTTCAGAGTAGGGTATTTAGACTGACGATCTGAGAACTGACTTGGATCAGAGAAGAAAAACACTGACTATTTTTTGCGGAAAGTTCTTTTGGAAAGATATTCACTGGTTAAACACACCAGGACTTTTAGATATCCCAGCAGGACCAAATACACTGTTACTTTCAGCTGTGGTATGATCTGTTCATTTGTTCGTTTGCGTGAGAGGAGATGCGAATGAGAGGGTC
>CAIGQW010052810.1:590406-601789 GCA_903798125.1 Danio choprae
TGTGTATGTAGAGATCAGCCACAAAAAACAAACAAACAAACAAACAAACAAACAGGAATGGGCGTTAACCTGGAGCTTAGAGGCTGAATTGAATGACACTCTCTCACATGTACAGTCTAATGACCTCTTTTGACAATACCAGGGATCTTTTATTGTTTGTTTGTTTTTGGGAGGGGGAGGGGCGCTAATGATTATGTCGGTGTATTATTAAGCTGTTTTAAGAGCAAACAAAAAAACAAACACAGACAAAAACACAAAGGAACGATTTTTTCCAGTCAAGCCATATACTTCTGTACCTCTTGCTTATCTTCTCATTCAGGTGTATAGTTGTACAATTGATTTATTTGATGTGTGTAAATATATAAATATATAAATATATATTAAAAACTGTAAATATAATATAAATGAAGAGAGAACTCTATTCCTCTTTATTGCTCTTGATTGTGTTATTTTTTTAAACTGAAATAATTGTTCTGTTGGATCGGGAGGTTTGCTTCGGCATGACTTTGGAGACTTTGGTTACTGAATGCCCTCGTCACTGTTGTACAGGAGGGTTGCGAGACGTTCTGTAGAACCGACACAATGCAGTCCAGTCAGAGGAAACAGGCTGTCGGTGTGTACACTTCATTATTATCTTTCGTCTTTCTGATTTTAGCTTTGAAAGAAGTGTTTGTTTGTTTGCATTTCATTGTTTTTGTGTGAACTAACTGGCAAGGATTTGAGCAAAAAGCGCTTAATGCTTCGTAGGTAAATGGTCCCAGTTCCATATAGCAAATATGGAGGTGGTTTTAACATTTAAATACTAACTGAAGGAATCTGGCCTCCAAAATGACGAACCAAAGGAATTACTCCACTTCCATCTGCAATAAATACGTATATAGACTGAATCGTGAACAAGGGGCACTTGCAATGTTTTGCCTGATGTACTTTAGATAGCTTTCATGTTTAAAAACAATGAAATGTTGCTCAAATGTTCTCAGAATGTTTGTCGGCCAAGGATTATATGGTAATGCAAAGCGTGAACAGACGCTTCCAGCATATGAAGCCTCCTGCTGTCCTGTGTCACGTGATCATGAAGGACAATCATAACCTGTAAATGAGGGCAGTTAAAAAAAAAAACTAAACAAAAACAAAACAGATCTAATCTAAAATATTGCCTCTTTGTCACTTTTTCTTCCTGCTTCGCCAAAAAAAAATTGTTCTGTTTGTTTTGTTCTGTTTTCCATTGTCAACGTTGTACTCTTATTTGTTCAATATGCAAGCCTGTACAGATTGTTCCGTGTTGGAATTGTGAAAAAGGACAGATATGCCTTTCAATCCTAAAGGATGACTTACTTTTTTAATGACATTGTTGCTGTTACACTGCAGAAGCTAAAGCTTTAACAAATCTGATGTGAAAATAAATGTAATGTCACTTTCTGGGTCTATAAAAAAAGACAAAAGAAAAAAAAAAGACAAAGAAAATTGTATTTTTGTAAACAAACACTGGATTCAACGCTTGATACGGTGGCACTGGCACCACCAGTGTGCCAGGAAGTTGGCCAAGCCTCAAAGGAAGTAGAATCATTGTGTAACCTGAATTTGAGACCCACTTGGAGCTGATTTTTACGGTGGATGTTCTTTTCGACCTCGTGGGGAATATAACTCTAAGATATTTCCACTGTTAAAACATGTTATTTATCTTAATTTTATTGCATTCGTGTTGCATTTAATAAAAAAAACTCTAAATCACAATGTCACAGTGTATTTTATTTGAGCTTGTTTGAGAAATGTTCATTGAGTCTGAAAACCGTCCTTCTGTTTTCTTTTATTCTGAGCAAAAACTACAAAGACTATCAAGCATTTTTACTGGGAAACCATTTTATCATTAAAATCTTTATACTTTGCCTTTAATTAAACTAATTAATTAGGTTTTACCCATTTTTATTTTATTTTTTTAAAACAAATGTAAAAAAAACTGTTGAGTTTTACCATCAGCTGATCTCCGTGCTTGTCAGGAGCACTTTTAGCTTAGCTTAGCATAGCAAGAGTTTTGATAGATTTCCTATTTACAGCTTGATTCTTCAGTAGTTATGTTGTGTACCGAGACCAAGAGAAAATGAAAAGTTGCTATTAATGTAACATGTAAAATAATATCATTGTGCCTGCTACAGCCATGGTACGACCAGCCTTGTAGCAACCATCTTACGTTTTGTCAGTTTAGTAGCTGCTTCGTACGAATTCGTACAAGTTCAGTCATACACTAAATCAAAAAGTTAAGAATTGCCGTGAGATAGTGTTGGTATGACAGCAAAGTTGCTTGATTATTATGCCAGAATGAGAGTACAGTTACCTAGCCATATCGGCCATAATTTTCCGTCGGTCCAAGCTTTAAATTGTAAAAATGATCAAATTCAATGATTCATGCTAAAAGCTAAGCTAAAAGTGCTCTCGCCAGACCTGGAGATCGGCTCAATGGATTCAAAAATGGTTAAAGCGTTTATCTTTAGGGGACTTGTAAAAATATTTCTAAAAAATGTGAAGTGTACATTTTAAAAGACCTTTTATATATTAATCACTTTTGTACATTTCATTTAAATCAAACACCAAGTATGCATATTAAATTCTGATATTAAATTGGGGTCTTATTAAATGTGTATCATTAACTTGATTCACTATCTGAATGGCCAAATAATAGTATATGCCTGTTTGGAGAGCTGTCCAGAGAATTGACTGATCTATTGTTCAGTTTGAGCTCAGCAGTTTTACAGCAGACAGCTGCTAACCGAGGTCATGAACACACGCTCAGGTCATTTCCCTCCATCTGAGAAGAAAGAGGAAAAGAGAAACAGAGGACATGGAGAAACAATCATGCATTAAACAATCATGTTTCTGTTTTACCTGCAAGTCAACAGAAATTAATAGAATATTTTATTTTGCATAGAAATTAATCCTGTTAGCTTAATTTAATAGCTTAGTTTACTTGCAAACTTATTTAGTTTACTTGCAAACTTATTTAGCTTGAATGACCGGATGTATATCAATTTACTCGCCTATAAACACAACGAATCTTTGTAGGTTTAGCGCAGAATTTGCTTATCAAAAATCATTTCTAAGACGCTATATGGGTTTATGGAGATTACAAATAAATTGATGTTACATTAGGCTATAGCTTCTTCAGATGAGCAGATTGGTTCCGGGAAAGATGAATCCTTTCAGGTTTCTTTGAAGCAGCAAAATAGAAGATTTTTTTAAAGAAGCATTTAAAAAGTTCTCATATCAGGCAGTAAAACTAATTTTGAAATAGCATGTAATGCAAATGTATTAAACACACCTACTGTATAAACTGCAGGATGAAGATGATTTCTGCGCTCAGTTTAAAATGGAAGACACAAAGCGACTGAATCAGAACATTGCTCTGCATCCGGTGTGGGATTTACTCTCATGATAACTCTTTATTTTATTAGACTTTTTTCATTTACAGTGCAATTGGTTAAAACACGTTCTTGGAGATTTTGGCAAACTCAAGCCAATTAAAATTCTAATTTTATTTTATTATAATTTTTTGAAATACACCTACATACCTAATTTTGATATTTTATATATTCCACACATGTGGACAAAAGTTTAGGATAACTCATTCATTCATTTTCTTTTTTTGGCTTAGTCCCTTTAATAATCTGGGGTCGCCACAGTGGAATGAACCGCCAACTTATCCAGCATATGTTTTACGCAGCGGATGCCCTTCCAGCTGCAACCCATCACTTGGAAACACCCATACACTTCTATTCGCACACATGCATTACAGACAATTTACCTTACCCAATTCACCCATACCACATGTTTTTGGACTTGTGGGGGAAACCGGAGCACCCGGAGGAAACCCACGTGAACACGGGAGAACATGCAAACTCCACACAGAAATGCCAACTGACCCAGCCGAGGCTCGAACCAGCGACCTTCTTGTTGTGAGGCGAGAGTGCTACCCACTGTGCCACCGTGCTGCCAGTTTAGGATAATTCATTAGTTATTAATACTAATTGAGATGCAAATTAGCATGTACTGTAAGAAGGATTTCTGAAGGAATGCGTGACACTAACGATGGGAAATACATTCTATATCTATAACAGTTGAGCGGCAATAATAATTAATTTTTCTCTGCATATTGTATCTGATACACAAATAACTTTTGTTTTGATTAAAGCAACAGTGAGCATTAAAACCTTTAAAAAAATAATCTGTGAGTATTATTATGCCCTTTTATTCCTCAGCAAAACAAAAAAAGATGTTTAGTTGAAACTTCTTATGTTCTGGACAGTTTGCCTGTTAATTAAAGTTAATAATGCTGTAATAAAATGTTCAGTTTCCTGCATTGGCTGATTGTTTGCTTCAGACCTCAGTGTATCATCAGGAGCCATGGGTATTCATTTTGTTTCGCCTGTATATGATTGTGTTGAATCTGAAAGTGCTGTTAGCTGTTGACTTGCATTTTAAGAATCATAAAGGTACACTTCTGTACTTTTTAGGTAATAATATGTACACCTGAGGTACGATTATGTATCGTTTAGGAACCAAATTGGACTGGTACTGCCACAATGAGAGCTTTTGTACATTCTGAGGATAAAATTAACAGCTGCTTTTTCATTTCTGCTATCCCATTAATAGTCAGGGCTTCCCCGTTTCCCAAGTCCCTCATGTGAGAGAGGAATGTTTTGGGTGCTTGTGATTCTGACATCCCAAAAAGCAGATGTCACATCATTCACACCCAAAGCCTCAGGTCCGTTTATACATCAAACACACATTTTTATTACTTTTGTGTGCAATAAAGGCAGTTTACCTGACCGTATCTTTCAGGCAACAGTGCAGGGTGTGTTCGTGTTCATCTCTCTGACACAAATAAACAGAGCTGCATCAGACCCGGCCAACAACGCCAGCAACTCTCTGAACCTGAAACCTGAAAACCTGCAAGAGCAGAAGGCGGACCGTGTCAATGCCACAGTGTGTTTTTGAGAGAGAAGGCAAATATCTACACCTCATAAATGTCCTGGCCTCGGCATGACCTCTTCTGGCCCGCCTGTGGAGTGGCTCTCAGGAGGATGAGCTGAGAGTGTGTGGAGCGGGCGGGACGGGCGGGGGTTTGGCATCTCAATGAGGTGCTGCTGGGGGGGGCGGAGGGCGCACACAGACCCCTCCTATGGTGGGGTTGGTTTGAAGGTCCGAGAGCTCATCCATCATGTAGCGTCCTGCTGCTCGAGGGTCCCAAACCTGTCAGTGTGTGGAAGGCCTGAGCAGAAAATGGACACGAACACGAAGGGAAAATGTTTGTGTGTGTGAGACAGAGAGAGACAGAGATTGTCCAACTTACTGTTGCTTCAACAGTAAAAAAATATGCAATCATTTTCCATGTCAGTAAAGGATATTAAATTACTGATAAACAGACAGAGTGCTAGTTAACAAAAGTGTGGCTAACATGACAATTAATAATGAACCATTCATTCATTCATTCATTTTCTTTTCGGCTTAGTCCCCTTATTAATCAGGGGTCGCCACGGCGGAATGAACCGACAACTTATTCAGCATATGTTTTTACGCAGCGGATGCCCTTCCAGCCACAACCAATCACTGGGAAACATCCATACACACTCCTACACTACGGACAATTTAGCTTACCCAATTCACCTATAGCACATATCTTTAGACTTGTGGTGGAAACCAGAGCACCCGGAGGAAACCCACACGAACACGGGGAGAGCATGCAAACTCCACACAGAAATGCCTACTGACCCAGCCGAGGCTCGAACCAGCGACCTTCTTGCTGTGAGGCGATTGTGCTACCCACTGCACCACTGCGTCGCCGATAGTGAACCAACTAGGAAATACATTTTCATTGAAAGAGGGACCAAAACTGTAGTTGTGTTGCAAATGACACACTATACACTAATGTTCAATGTACATATGCACTCAATCACTGTGAAAAATATCTGTTAATTAACAGTTTCCCTATTCCCTAAGTGTTTTCTGTTTAATTATGGTTGTGAATTGCATTATGGGATGTTGATTTCTGCTCTGTCGACTTTTGATGTTGAAAATTCTTGACATTTGAGTAGTTTGAAATAATACATACAGAAATAAGTCTGTAAAATGTAAAATAGCAGAAAACATACTGGCAGTTTATTACAAGGTTTTTTTATACCGTAATATACAACACCAACCTAGACTATATATCACTTTAAACATTTCATAAACATTGATTTTCTTTTGGCTTAGTCCCTTATTTACCAGGGATTGTTTACTATTCCAGCATATGTTTTAAGCAGCGGATGCCACCAAGCCAGGACTTGGAAAACTTTAAACTTTGAAAAATGTTAATAAAAGTCACTTTTTCAAACTTTTGAAGGGTAAAAGAAGAAAGATCAACGTCCCATAATGCAATTCAAACGCATAAATAAAGGGGGAAAATAAAACATGAATCACAAAGTATGGAAAACTGATGATTTCTGGATATTTTTATAGTGTGGTGTATGACTTTTATAAAGCTATTTTTGTCACTCAGCACTGATGTCTAAAAAATAAGTGCACTGGGACACATATCCAGTGTCCAGGTTATCGACTCTTGTTTTTTTCTGAACATCCAAGCAATCAAGTTGCAACATACGCAGAACATGGAAAGCATGTTTGTCGCTCAGTAAAAATCAATGAGCTTTTAATCAGTGGTTATTGTTTTACTATATAGGCCTACTATCAATCTACTAACAATTTTCATAAGCAATAAAAACGGAGATTTAAATTCCCAAAGAAATTAGATAACCTTAGTGCGTTAGATTAGCAAAACATTACATTAAATTGTCTGTTTCTTTTGTCTTTTTCTTTTGTGTATTGGAGACATTTTAGCAACAATTATTTTAGCAATAGGCTACAAATCAAATATCATAAACAAATTTAATAAACCAATAAAGCACATTGACATACATTATAATTTTGTACAATTTATTTTATTAAGCATTATTGTTTTACATGCTGAAATACACTTAAAATAAAAAAAAGAAATAATTTACCAAATAGTGCTTTTAAAACCAAGAGAGGCTTTGACCGGGATTCTCGTCACCTGTAACAAACTGGAAAACCAGGAGTGGATCTAAATATAACTAATCCACAGAACGCAATTTATTGCAGTCAATCTTTGTTGTTCCGCTCCACTCTTACAGATCCAGGCGGGTTTTTATTCCGCGCATCTATCAAAGCGTGAATTTGGATTGAACCTTTATCGTTGGCGAAAAAAATATAGCCAACGAGCTAACAGGTAACTTCATTCCTTCTTATTCTTCGTGTTCTCTTCATTTCGTCTTATTTGTTGTATCAAAGCAATACAGTCGCGGTGTTCATGTAGTGTATTTTTTGTGTGTGTCCAAATTGTTCCAAATGTTGCGAATTTTCGGAATGAACAGGGACTTTATGCTTATCAAAGGTGCACAAAATGGATCAAAAGTGACACTGCAGGCATTTATAAATGTGCAAATATCTATATTTAAAAGAAATACAGCTTCCAGAGATGTTTAACATTGTTAAAACTAGAGATATTTGTAGAACATCGAATAAGCTTATGAGAAGGATTTCTGACGGGCCATGTGACACTGAAGACGCTGATGGACTACTTAACATGCAAAACAGTATTATTAAATAAACAATATTTCTGCTTTGAATGCAGTTTTGTCATATAATCAAAGCCCTGAGCATAAAATCCATGAATTTCATATCATTTGGGCAGAAGAACCCCTGGTTTACTTTTATAAGACAAGGTGTTTACTATAGTCTTTGATAGCAGGCAGATAAATAACAGTGCTCAAGCTAACACACAAAAAAGCAGACACCGAGACAGTAAATGAGATTTATGTACAAATTATGCCATGGCTCCTGTAATCGGAGCATCCAGAATAGTTAAGGATTTGAAAAGATCAATTGCACAGTCATAAAAACATGAACATATGTTAGATAGCTAAATAATAATAAAAATCCTGTCTTTATATTGTCTGTCAACACCATCTCTGGCTTCACAGCATTTGCCACAGCGACTTTCTGTGTCTTTGTGTGCTTCCCAAAATACCGTATATGTGCATATCCCCAAACTGCTAACTCCCTAAATCCACAATCCACCTGCCACTTATCACTTCTGACATTTACTGAATTTCTGATTCACTGGATTTGAAGATGCCTTTAACCTGGAATTACACAGGATTAGGCTGTTTCCTGAAGAGATATACTGGAAAGATCTTCTCTAATGCTGGAATAGACGTCGTTTCCGTGGTGTAATATTTACATGATCTAGAGTTATTTGCTCATATTTGACTTTACTTTTTGTGTGCGCGTGTGGAGATTCCGTTTTATTTCCTGTCATTAAATATTAACACGGTTACAGAGGGGCTACTGCTGTAAATCAGTTTTAGTGTCTTTCTTTATGTTGGCCGTGTCAGACATCGATATGTGAATATTTGTGTTATCTACGGATCCTTTAGTTGACCCAACAAAAACGCTGGGAAAGGACGAGATGTCTTCGGCCATACATATCACTGGAGATTAGAAGTACTGTAAGTCTTACATGTTATATCTTTTTATTATATCATATTATTGTATTCTAAATTATTATTTAGGGCTGCATGATATTGGAAAAATCTGATATTGCGATATTTTATTTTTCTGCGATAAATGTAGTGTGTAAACTTAGACCTGTTTCAGCTGTACTTTTGAAAGTAGCACTTCCCAACGCTACGTATCCTGGCACTGCTTTTCCAGTCCATTTTCAATCCTACATTCGATGCGTCTCTCTTTATGAGCCACGTGTGTAAATGAATGGCTGTCAGCTGCATGAAAGTGCTGGATATGGTGATCCAGACCAATGCTGCAGAGGTTGTGGAGGGGGATTAAGAGCATGGAACCCATCCAGCTCACCCCATCCATCGCTCTTACAGCCGGGGCCCCTGTGCACACAACATATCCATCCACAGCACATTCAGCGTGCGCTTTCACAACGACATGCCAGCGATTATATTGCACTCTGCCCTTGCACAACACTGCATTAGTTGATATTTTTCTTGGTCCGTCTGTCTCTCTCATTTGCCCCCTTGGATAATGCTTGCCATGCCACTGTCAGACCCTCTTAGTCTTTTCACCATGATGTTTTCCTGGAACTGGGATGAAGAAGTAATTTTAAACTGGTTTTGTTGCAGGATGCAGATTTTTTAATTGGACATCACTGTTGCAGTTAGCTGAAACATTGCATGACAATGAAAAATAAAAATGTTTTATTTTGGTTTTCACTCAGATATTGCTAGTTAATATCATAAATTATTAGAAATGGTGAGCAAAACAATAAATGAAAGATGACACTTATTAAGTAGATGAATGAAATGCTACTTTCTGGTAAAACAAACTGATAATCTTTGTGTTTGACTTTAAAATTCGGGGGTAAAATAAGGTGAAAGTAAAAAAACAACAGTTTTCTCATTCCACAAAGGAAAACCGGAACTTGCGATGCACACATACAATCTGTAAACAAAACAGGGTTTAGTACCATTATCATCACAGTAATTGTCTCTCACCATGGAGGGATTCAGAAAAAATATGTCAGATATGTCTGATAATCTAATAATCCATATCGTTTGCAAATATTTGCAAAATGCAGTGAAATGACATCCAGCGTTTTTGTGTTCTCTTTTGACTTGAATCATTTCCTTGGTTTCTTCACTTCTGTTTTTGTTCTCGCTCGCTGATTCATGGCTGAACAGCCAATCACAGCATTCTTTTTTTCAGATGCCAATTCTACATGCGGAATCAGGAAAACTCAATCTGACAAGAGCAGACGTGTGGAACACACCAAACCAACTTGCCTGACAGACACCGGGGGCCAGACACTGCCCAATACACTGCAACTGCAACAACTTGCTACAAACCTCCAGCTGTTGCCGCAAAGTGCAGTTATCATTCAGTTAAGTTTAATTTAAATAATTAAAAGCATATTAGGCATCAAACTAAATCATAATCTCTTTAAGAGTTATAAAACTTAAGTGTCCTCCTAGGCTTCAGTTCATGGCACCAGGTAAACACCATGGGGACGCTTCCCTGCTTCAGGCTATGCAACCCGGTGAGCGATAAAACAATGCAGTCTTCTGTAGCACACCCTCAAGTTGTCTGTAGCAGTGTTGTCACGGTACTGAAATTTTAAAAACGTCCATTTCCCGCTAACATTTAAGCGATGTTGAGCGCTTTCTTAAACACCACTGATTTGCCATAGTATTCACCAGTGCTCAACAGAAATCACTGTGATTGGCCGTGAAGGTCATCAGTCATCACCGCTCTTCAACGAGTGCAAACAGATACACGGACACTGGACACATTTTAAAGCCCCAAAGATCCGTCGAGTCATCAGCGGATTGCTCGTCTGTATTTGCATTTGGTAAACAACAAGTGCGGTGAACTGATGACCTTCACGGCCAATCACAGTCATTTCTGTTAAGCACTGGTGAATACTATGGCAAATCAGCGGTGTTTAAGAATGCGCTCAACAGCTTTTAAATTTTAGTACCGAAATTCAGTATCGTGACATGTCTAATATAGTGAAAGAATCAGTTCATTAACTTGAGTTTGATAAGTGGCATCTAAAATGTGTGTTTGGGAAAGAAAACATTAGCTAACTAGTGCCATTTTCCTTAACTTAGCTGAAAATGAGGTCCGATATCTCTTTTTATTTTCACAATCCATTCAGAAAGGACCTTCGGGTCTCTCAGAAAGGGGTGAAATGATAAGTTTGTGTCACTTTCTCTTCGCTGATAAGACATACAGCCAGGTATGTGCCGTTCCTGTGTGATTCCAGGCGATACTTCCAGGTTTCTTCCCACGGAAGCCTCGCTTTCGCTTTTAAAATGGTGGCCGCGTGAAATCAGTCCAATGCCAACTGTCGGCTTGACCCAGGGGTTCTCAGTTCCGGTCCTCGGACCCCCCCCCCCCCTGCACATTTTGTATGTCTGTCTTATTTGACACACAAGGATCAGTTCATGGATCTCTTGGTTAATGAGTTGATGATCTGAATCAGGTGTGTTAAGTAAGGAAGACATACAAAATGTGCAGGGCAGAGGAGCCCGAGGACCGTAATTGAGAACCACTGCCTTAACCCAGTCCAGTTTGTCCAGTGCAATCTCATGAGGAAACGTAACTATTTTACGTATTGTCAGAAAAGTAGCTAATTTGCACACATTCTGATGTTTTAATGTGTATGAAAATGTATGACTTTTAAAAGTGTACACCCAAACCCCACCCTTAACCCAACCCCTCACTCAGGGATCAGCTGAAATGTAAGAATGAGATTGTACAAATTAATACGAAGTAGTCACTAAATAAAAAATATATTAATTGC
>CAIGQW010052810.1:621789-639580 GCA_903798125.1 Danio choprae
TATATATATATATATATATAATATGATATATATATATAAAATTTAGAGAAATAAGTCGCTGACAGAAAAAGTACTGGCAATTTATTACAAGGTTTTTGTTCTGTAATATGCAACACCAACCTAGACTATATATCCCTTTAAACTAATAAAATGTTAATAAAAGTCTTTTTTTTTTACTTTTCAAGGTCAAAAGTGAAACGAGGGAAAATAAAATAAAAACATAAATCACAAAATACAGAAAACTGATAATTTACGGATATTTTTAGTGTTTGGTAACCAATAAAAACAGTAAAAAAAGACAGTAAAAAAAATCTTTTTTTTTGTAAAACACAATTTTTTATAGATCTTTATTGTTGGACACTTCTTTCTTTTTTCTCCATGACTTGTCAGACGTTTTGTAATAAACAGGGTGTTACACCAAAGTACAAAACTTAACAATTGTCATAGTGGTTGAAAAAAATGAAATATGTGAACATTTCTGAGGTATTTCTGATTTATTAGGAATTTTAGAATTGTCTTTTTAATGTATAAGAGCTTGAGAAAGTCACACTATATGACAGTTTTGAGATTTGGCTCAGAAATGTAATAACAGCAGTTCTTATAACAAGAGGTCCATGGAAGACAAATAAATCTTTGAATATTTTCTGCATTTTAAATTATGTCAATGTTAATTATATTCATTTTTGTCATGTGTTACAGTGAAAATACAACATCACATCAACAACCCTTGTCTTCTTTTGTGTTCAACAGTAAAAAGAAGCTTATAAAGGATTAAAACCTCTTGATGGTAAGCAAATGGGTGAACTGTCTCTTTAAATGTAAAGCTTGCAGTTTGTTGAACTGTGGATTTCAGACCTGCATTAGTGTAAAAACCAGCAGTGGTACTTTAAAGTTTTGCAGTTGTATCTCAGCATGTGAAAAATAGCTTTTTCATTAAATAGTCTAACAATGTTTCCAACCCAGTTGGTGCCTAAGCGCTTCAGGAAAAAAATGCTATTAATTTTTTCTTTAACCGGCAGAGACATTGAGGGGGACGTTTCCTCTCTATATTCTAATTAGTGGTCAACCGATATGGGCTTTTAATGGCTAATGCTAATCTATTACCAACAAATATGTCGTTATATCCTAAAACCTATGAATTTGTGGTTATGGCATTACAAAGTACCAATATTATTTATTACGATTATAACTGTAACCAAAATGTCTTAATATACACTGTAAAAAATGCTGGGTTCCACACAAATTGCTTCATGTCGTGTCAACACAAATCGATTAAGTTAACATAATTGTTTTAACAAATTTAAGTGGATTAAACATAAAACAATTAAGTTATCCCCCCAAAAAACTCAAGAGTTTTGTTGTTTCAACTCATTTTTAATAAGTAGTTTGAACAAAAGCAGCAAAAATATTTTTTTGATGTGTACAAGTTTTCATATGAACAAATAATGGGTGACTGTGTTCTCGTATAGAGGTATGTTAAAGTAAATAATTTATTTAAAATAAACAAATACAATGAAATGGTGACGGATGAGTGAGTCTTTCAGTTTTTGGATTATCAGTCATCCATCACCATTTCATTCTATTTATTTCTTTTAAACCAATGAATTATTTTAGCATACCTCTATACGAGAACAACACAAACTAAAATGAATACAAACATTTTTTAGCTGAAATGATTTTCATTTACATTTTAATGTTTTTGTATTCATTTTAGTTTAAGTAGTTTTAGTTTTAAATTATAAATAGAATGAAATGGTGATGGATGACTGATAATCCAAGAGCTCACTCATGCGTCACCATTTCATTGTATTTTTTTATTTTAAATAAATTATTTATTTTAACCAAGAAAATAATCATAATTCATTCATTAATTTTCCTTCAGCTTATTCCGTTTATTCATCAGGGGTCGCCACAGCGGAATGAACCGCCAACTTATCCAGCATATGTTTTACACAGCGGATGCCCTTCCATCTGTTAAATATAATGAACTGTTGAGAAATGCCATAAAAGAAACCTTTAGAAACATTATGGTGCTTCACTTCCTCTTCCACTTTCAGAACTTCAAATTCTTGATTTTCTCGGAAGATGTGAAGAAGTGAAAGAATAAAAAAAGCACAGGAAGGAATTTTTTTATAGATCGTTTACATCTGCTCAGTTTCCAATGGAAAAAGTTTTCATTATTTTTACACACAAGATTGATTATAAACAAGTATTTTTTTGTTTGTGTGTGTTTAATGTTCATTTATTCATTTTCCTTCGGCTTAGTCCCTTTATTCATTAGGGGTCGCCACAGCGGAATGAACCGCCAACTTATCCAGCATATGTTTTACACAGTGGATGCCCTTCCAGCTGCAACCCAGTACTGGGAAACACCCATACACTCTCACATGCACACACACACACACACACTACGGTCAATTTAGTTTATTCAATTCACCTATAGCGCATGTCTTTGGACTGTGAGAGAAACTGGAGCACCCAGAGGAAACCCACGCAAACACAAGGAGAACATGCAAACTCCACACAGAAATGCCAACTGACCCAGCCGGGCCTCAAACCAGCGACCTTCTTGCTGTGAGGCGACAATGCTAACCACTGAGCCATCGTGTTCTGTGTTTAATATGTTAATGATAAATTATATAATTCATATTTTTTTGCACAGAGACAAATGTAAATTCCCACAAAACTTGACACAAGTTTACATAATTAGCAACATTTCTCTGCAGAAAACTGCAAAACATATTCATAAAGCAAAATAATAATAATACTAAAACTACTACTACTACTAATACTCATATTAAGTTATTGTGCTTTAAATAAAAGGCTACATTTGCAAGGAGGTCTAAGCATATATGTGGGTGTAATGGTCATATTTCAGTTTTACTGAACTTTGCACAATTGTACAGTCTGAAGTTAACAATGTGCCAGTGGTTGCACATTGTATGTAATAAACTTTAAGGCGAGATGCTACAAGCAAAACAGTATTTCAGGCACCTGTCAATTTAGAAAGTTTGGGCTTTCATAAAGTGTTTTAGTGTAATGCCAAGAAACATTCAGAATACACATTTAAGGGTTTCTTGTCTGTCGATTTAGTCAAAGGCCTTTTTCTCAAAAGAATAATTCTTTTATAACGCTTATAACACTTAGTTTTATTCATATCTATTTTCAGAAGATTGTTACAGAGGGATGTTTTCATACACAATTGCTTGATTATAAAATACAAATTATATAATAAATGTTGTTTGTTGTTTAGAGTATTGTTGTGGAGGGATGAAAGACTAAAATCCCCCAAACTTTGACTAATATTGCCTGTCGTTTTGTCAAAAAGAGAAAATGATCAAGAATTTTGAACATTCAGTGTTCAGATCTTTGTGCTAGAAGCATATACAAATGATTGCATATTTATTTAAACAATACCTCATTTGCATATTTAAGGGGATAGTTTACCCATCCAAAAACAGCTGCCATTGTTTATTTACACTTAATTTGTTCTCAAACCTCTTTACTTTTTTTTTGTTCTGTTGAAAACAAAATGAGATATTTTGAAGAATGTTGGAAACCGGTAACCATTGACTTCCTTAGTATTTGATTTCTTGCTATGGATGTCAGTGGCCACAGGTTTCACAAACCTTTTTGTGGATCAAGTCAAGGGTGAGTAAAAGATGACAGGGTGAACTTTCCTTTTAAACAACACATAATACACAAATATATAGCAATTATTAATGTAATCAACCAAGTGGGGAAGTATGGTGATAACAAAATAAAACCTCCAGCACTAAATTCTTTTCCTTTGTATAACTAGCACTTGTGTGTATTACCTCTTCTTGTTGAATCGCTGAATGCTAAATGACTAAATGTAATGTTAATGCAACTATTAGTTAATTTCTTTACCCTATCTTATTAAATTGATATTTGTTGCCTTTTTATAAATGATCATTTGTGAACACAGCCGTTGTTGTCTTGTATTTAGGCATGGCTGATATGGTTCATTGTGACTGCTGCTGTCGGTTTGGACTGTTTCAGTCTTTTCTGTCTCGTCTTTTCTGAAAGCATACGGCCTTCCCTAGGGTTCAGCTCTCCCGCCGCTTACAAACACAGACCCCCATCCCCTCCTCAGCAAGCATGTGGAACATGTCATACAGCTTTTTTAATGGCAGTACGTTAAGCTGTCAGTCACTCACTCCCAAAGGGGTGTAACCAAAACCCCCCTCCACCACCTGCTGATCCCCCGTCCCGTCCCGTCTCGTCTCTGTCCAGGCCTGGTATAGCAGTCCATCTCTGAGACATGTCTAAATTAAACCGCTGCTATATAGACCCTACATTTATATGGCAGATTTTAAAATATCACTTCTGCTCAGATACAGGCTCGTAAGACGAATGCACAATATCATGTACAGTATATGTCACTCTTCATCTGTAAATCGGGGCTGTATGCTGTATTAATCACACACCTGGTGTGAAATGACACTTTGGAAATTAGCAACGCGACACATTAGACTGTGAATGGTATTTTTATGTAATGTATGCATGTCATATAGAAATGCCTGGTATATTGGTACTATACTGTGTTTGGGCTGATATTGAACTGATCAATTTCTCAGGATTTTTAGGAAGTATATTTAAATATTGAAATCAAATATGTATTTCTTAACTCATCTGTGTTGTTTAAAAATAAATATAAGCATGTCTGAAAACAGACATTTGGAGGAAATGTCATCAGTAGCTTACAGAATTAAACATAAATCATAAATAATATTTTCGAGTGGATGTTTCACTTTTTTCTGTGTACAAAAAAATGTTTATATTTTATTAAGGACTATATTTGTTAAGAATTTAATAACCCTCACAGATTTGTCTTGAAGAAATGACAGAATTAACATTCATTTTCATACTTCATATTAAAATATTGTCATTCCTAAAATCACTTCTAGAATTTCATTAAAGGGATAGTTCACCCATAAATGAGCAAACATTTATTTTGAAGATATTTTGAACATATATTGACTTCAAAAGTATTTTATTTCTAGTATGGAAGTCGATGGGTGCCGGCAAACAACATTCTTCTAAATATCTTCTTTTGTGTTTAACAGAAGATTAAAAAAAAACTTATAACACATATGCAACAACATGTGGAAGAGAATGATGTAATTTTCATTCATGTGTGAACTGACCCATTTTCAGTGTTTTACATTAGATTTACTTGTCATATTACAAACAGGACACAAGAAATTCTGCAAATCTGAAGAAAAGTAACAGCCAA
The DNA here is from genome assembly GCA_903798125.1 of Danio choprae. Classification (NCBI taxonomy): domain Eukaryota; kingdom Metazoa; phylum Chordata; class Actinopteri; order Cypriniformes; family Danionidae; genus Danio; species Danio choprae. Next base: position 627,050 of record CAIGQW010052810.1, read on the forward strand.
ATCAGTCATTTCAGGCCGCAAAAAAACTAAAAATGTCCCACAAAATCCTAGAAGGACTGAATAATGCAATGTATATAGTTGAAGTCAGAATTATTAGCCCTCCTGTATATTTTTGTCCCCAATTTCAGTTTAACTGAGAGAAGATTCTTTCAATACATTTTTAAACATAATAGTTTTAATAACTAATAGTTTTAATAATAGTTTTAATAACTCATTTCTCATTTCTAATTGATTTATTTTATCTTTTCCATGATGACAGTATATAATATTTTACTAGATATTTTTCAAGATACTAGTATTCAGCTTAAAGTGACATTTAAAGCTTAACTAGGCAAGTTATGATAATTAGGCAAGTCATTCTATAACAGTGGTTTGTTCTGTAGACAATCAGAAAAAAAAATTGCTTAAGAGGGCTCATAATATTGACCCTAAAATGGTATTTAAAAAAATTCAAAACTGCTTTTATTCTAGCCGAAATAAAAAAATAAGACCTTCTCCAGAAGAAAAAATATTATAGGAAATACTGTGAAAAATTCCTTGCTCTGTTAAACATAATTTGGGAAATATTTGCAAAAGAAAAAAAAACATATACTTCAACTTCAACATATATGTTTGAGCCTTCTTACAGTGTGTTGTTTCTGCTTGTGTGTGACAGCGCTGGAGCAGAAGAGTGTGGAGAGGGTGAGAAGAACAGACCTGCAGGAGAGACGGATCGCATGGAGAGAGCGGAGTTCGACGAACAACAGAAGAAGGGGAAGGAGCGAGACAGGACCCCGGTGAGAGGGAGGAGGGGGTGATGGTGGAGGAGAGACGCCTCGGGGAAAAGCACAGACAGAGAGGAGGTGGCGGGGAAGCGCAAACGCTCTTTGTCTGTGTCCTCCTCAGGCACTACAATAAGCACTCTCAGAGAGAACCAGAGAGAGAAACGATGGAGCCAAAGAGATAAAGAGGGAGAGGGGGAGAGATAAATGGAGACAAAACAGTTAAAACCGATGAAGCCAAAGATTAAGTGACAAAACGTAAAAAGGGGCGAAAGATATGGACAAGTCACAGGGGGGAAAACTGAGATGGAACGCGTGTTAAAGGGATAGTTCACGCAAAAATTTCTGACTGTTTATTCACCTTCAAGTGGTTCCAAACATTTATTTCCAAACATTTCTTTCTTTTGTTAAACACACACACAAGATATTTTGAACAAAGCTGATAATCTGTAACCATTGACTTCCATAGTAGGATAAACAAATACTTTGGTTAACATTTTTCAAAATATCTTCTTTTAAAAGTGAAGGGTGAGTAAATGATGACAGAATTTTCATTTTTGGGTGAACTATGCTTTTAAGAAAGCTACTTTGAAACTGTAGATGTGGAGGTAGTTAAAATGACTGTCTTTTAGAAAAAGTAATTCGATTTTTAAAGTTGCAGTGTTTAGTACATTCAACCAAATAATCTCATAAGTACATTTAGTACATTCAACCAAATAAAGTCATAAATCAGATTGATGTTTAAAAAGCCTTGAGGTAAATCTATATCCGTCTGAGTGAGCTCTTTTTAATTCTGATCAGGCCGAAGGGGCGGTGTAGATCTGAAATAATCTTATTGGCAAGAAAAAATCCCATCAGCAAGAAAAACACTTGAATTTAACACATTTTTTGGCTATTCAAAAAATAAACATGTAGCAACATAGTAGTAGTTGCGTATAAAGGAAAAAACCCCAAGAACACTTGGTCAAACCTAACTGTTAGATTCACTGTAAAATACTTTTATAGTTTTCATACAATTCATATATTAAAAAGTGTATTCATCGGGGATGTCCTATCCATTTATTTGTGTATTGTATTTAATATAATACACATATGTTTTTATGTGTGCTATAGGTGCACTTAAAAGAAATTAAAAACAATCCATTGTACAGTATAGGTTTTTCAACGGCTTGCCAAAAAAAGTCCAGCTTGTTCATTTATTCATTCATTTTCTTTTCGGCTTAGTCCCTTTATTAATCTGGGGTTGCGGAATGAACCGCCAACTTATCCAGCATATGTTTTATGCAGCAGATGCCCTTCCAGCTGCAACCCATCACTGGGAAACATCCATACACACTCATTCACACACATACACTATGGACAATTTAGCTTACCTAATTCACCTATACCGCATGTCTTTGGACTTGTGGAGGAAACCGGAGTACCTGAAGGAAACCCACGCGAACACGGGGAGAACATGCAATCCCCACACAGAAATGCCAACTGACCCAGCCGAGGCTCGAACCAGTGACCTTTTTGCTGTGAGGCGATCGTGCTATCCACTGTGCCACCGTGACGCCCCATATTTTAACTCTTCTAACAGTTCAGCTCAGTGTGTGATTTTCGGTGAATTTACCTAATGATGCAAATAAACTTTACTCCAATCAAGCTACTGGAATTAAAGGGATATTTTCATTTGCTTCTTTCTTGAACACAAAAGAAGATATTTTGACAAATGTTTGGTAACCATTGACTTCTATTGAATTTAAATATGGAAGTCAATACTTACCGGTTTCTAACATACCTCAAAATATCTTTTTTTGTGTTCAACAGAAGAAAGAACCTCATGAAGGTTAGGAACCACTAGAGGGAGAGTCAATAGTGAGGGATTTTTCATCTTTGAGTGAACTATCCCTTTAAGCTCATAAATCATAGAAACTATATCAAATACATGTAAAAAAAAATCCCTTTTTAAACTTGGAAATATCTTTGAAATTATGCAGTTATTAGATTCTATGATCATATAAGTAGCACAAAAGTGAAAAGGATGTCAATTTAAAATGATAGCAGCGGATTTAACATAAAATACAAATGCCATGTTTTCAGCAGCACAAGTGAACCGATGTTTTATTATTAGGTGTTTAAGCTATGAGCACATTTTTAGCCCTTATTTGCAAACGATATTTCTTTCATTTGTAAAATTCTTTCATTTACAGCTTGAAAACGATGCAACTTATTAAAAACTTGAATAATAAGATTAATAATAATATGTAGTAGTACCATAGATCTGTTATAAATGAGCCGAATTCATATACAGTGCTGAACATATACGAGTACACCCCTTACAAATCTATCATTTAAATTAATATTTTCTATAGGAAGCTTTATGATATTATATTTGTGCATATGCATTAGATTAATCATTACTGAAGCCAAATCTAACAAAATAACTTACAGTACGATAACAGTCCAAAATTAGTAGCCCAAATTTATATTTTAGGGAAAAATATTTAATAATTTTTTAAAAGAACAAAATTCAAGAGAAACAAAATGTATAAAATTGTGTTAAAATTTTGTAGTTTGTAATTTATTTAACAATATTTCGCACAAATTTAAATGTATTATCTTTCTATTTGTAAAGATGGTGACTAAAATATTATTTTAATAAATAAATCTGTTTAATAAATCTGTTTTGTTCAAGTGCACCAATATATATTACCCATATTCACTGAGAAATGGATAAAAATATTCATTTTCAAAATGGGGTGCACTCATTTATGTTGAGCTCTGTATATAGCAAAATAAAAAGCTGTTCAAATAAATCCAATCAAATAAAAAGCTCAGCTCTTGGCTCATAAATGTGCCCAAAGTCGAAAAAGCACCCAGATAAGATTGGCTTTGTTGCTTTTATTTATTTACTCACTTAGACAAAGATAAAGAAAAGTAAAGAAAGGAGCGGGGGGCTTAAAGAAATAAAGGCAGATAGTGAAAGGTGGAGAAAGAGTGCAAAAAGACTGAGTGGACTGCTGAGAAGAGAAATGTTGAGTGAGTTTGTTTTGTCACTGAAAGCTTCCACCTGCCACTTCAGCAGTTCCCGCTCAACCGACCCACCAACCCCCTTAAGCAAATCCCCGCATACACACACACACACACAGACACACACACACATTGCGAAAACAGGCTTTACGTTTAACCATAACACAGGTGTGTCAGGGGGCCTGAGGCAGCACTGTCTGACTGACAGACACACTAAACCAGTTTGCCGCTGCGCTGTCATTATGCCCTGTATAACCAACACGCTATACAACCCACTGTTTGACTTCTGGAGAAGTTTATACAGGCCTTCAGTATGTCTGCTTGAGGACATCAGTGGCGGAAATGCACAGAAGCAGTGTCTTGTGCAACTGAAAATATGTGTGTTGTGCTGCGAGTATTAAGAAAAGTGGATTTATGGGTTGTTGACGTGACGTTGCATTTTCACCGCCACACATGACAAAAATAAATAGAATTATCGTCAAACATTTCTTTGTCTTCCATTGACCTCTTGTTATATACACTTCATTGAACATGTACACATAGACATGACCTATACACTATATTACTGCAGCTTAATTTGTTTATATATAATAACTTTAAATGTTTATTATTCATTCATTCATTTTCTTTTGGCTTAGTCCCTTATTTATCAGGGGTTGCCACAGCGGAATGAACCGCCAACTATTCCGGCATATGTTTTACGCAGCGGATGCCCTTCCAGCAGCAACCCAATACTGGGAAAAACCCATACACTCGAATTCTCACACACATACACATACTCATACACTATGGCCAATTTAGTTAATCCAATTCACCTATAGTGCATATCTTTGGAGCACCCAGAGGAAACCCAACATGGACACGGGGAGAACACAGAGAACTTGGGGAGAACATGCAAACAAAGTTTTGTTGTCTTTTGTTGTGACACCCCTATTTGTTGAAAATGTCCAACAAGTTTGACAAGTCATGTAAAAAAAAAAAAAAGAACATTCGTAATTTCCTATAAAATAGCACTATGTGAAGATAAGTGTCAAAGAAGGAAGATAAATCACTCTCACGCTATTTGTATATATTTTGCAATAGTCACACCATAGGACATTTTTAGGGTACAATAAAAAAAACTGAGGCCTCACGGTGGCGCAGTGGATAGCACGTTCGCCTCACAGCAAGAAGGTTGCTGGTTCGAGCCTCGGCTGGGTCAGTTGGCATTTTCTGTGTGGAGTTTGCATGTTCTCCCCGTGTTGGCGTGGGTTTCCTCCGGGTGCTCCGGTTTCCCCCACAAGTCCAAAAACATGCGGTATAGGTGAATTGGGTAAGCTAAATTGTCCGTAGTGTATGAGTGTGAATGGGTGTGTATGGATGTTTCCCAGGGATGGGTTGCAGCTGGAAGGGCATCCGCTGCGTAAAACATCTGCTGGATAAGTTGGCGGTTCATTCCGCTGTGGCGACCCCAGATTAATAAAGGGACTAAGCCGAAGTGAAAATGAATGAATGAATGAATAAAAAAACTGAAAGAATTGATAGTGATATTTTCTAACACATCAGACTTAAAACTACATGAATAGAAATATTTTTACTTAAAAAATGTTCAACAAAAAACAACTGCCCTTATAGGTTTTTTTATTTGTTTGTTTGTTTGATTGAAGGGCAGCACGGTGGCGCAGTGAGTTGCACAATCGCCTCACAGCAAGAAGGTCGCTAGTTCGAGCCCCGGCTGGGTCAGTTGGCGTTTCTGTGTGGAGTTTGCATGTTCTCCACCTGTTTGCGTGGGTTTCCCCCGGGTGCTCTGGTTTCCCCCATTGTCCGTACTGTATGAATGTGAGTGGGTGTGTATGGATGTTTCCCAGTGATGGGTTGCAGCTGGAAGGGCATTCGCTGCGTAAAACATATGCTAGATAAGTCGACGGTTCATTCCACTGTGGTGACCCCAGATTAATAAAGGGACTAAGCCGAAAAGAAAATGAATGAATGTTTGATTGAATTGTAAGTAGTGCTTGCTCATGCAGAATTTGCTGGAGTGTTTCTGTGTGGTTGCCAAGGTATTCAGTGTGGTTGCTATGTGGTTGCATGGGTGTTCTGGCTGGTATCTTACTGGCTCGTGTAAAAAAAACACACATTCTAAATGTAATTTTGTTGAATTGTATAAATATGTTGAATACAGAAATGACATTAGCAACACTCTTGCTTGCACATGTGCACAAGAGACTAAATGTGAGCTCAGATTTATTCATGCAAAACTTTCATGAGAAGTAAAAAAGTTTTAAATACTTTGCAGCAATATACTGAAAACAAGCATCTACACTGCTAGGAGTGAAATTTAGATAAAGACACAGGAGAGGGCAAATAATTCAGCAAGATAGCGCTCCTTCTCATACGTCAGCCTCCATATCAAAATTCCTGAAATTGGCCAGCCCAGTCACCAGACATGAACATTATTGAGCATGTCTGGGGTAAGATGAAGGAGGAGGCATTGAAGATGAATCCAAAGAATCTTGATGAACTCTGGGAGTCCTGCAAGAACGCTTTCTTTGTCATTCCAGATGACTTTATTAATAAGTTATTTGAGTCATTGCAGAGATGTATGGATGCAGGCGTTCAAGCTCTTGGGAGTCATACACAATATTAATTCTTTTTCCACTGCACCATGACTTTATATTCTATACAGTACATTATTTCTGTTAAGTGACAAGACTTTTGTCTAAGCAAAGTCAGACCTTACTGTCCTAATTAAATAATTAAAAATCAAGGTATGATCATATTTTATTTTGGTAAAATAAGCATAATCTAGAGGCCTTTGCCTTTCGTATAAGCTGATCAACTAGAATTCAAGTTATTGTTTGTTGTTCCTAAAACTTGAATAGGCGACAAGACCTTTGTTAGGTAATGTGTATGATTATGAAACTATACATTGAATTAATCCCCATTCTTTGCATGTAACTTACTGTGTTATTCTGAATGTTGTATAAGCATTTATTTCATAAACATGATATCCTTGTGATTTTCCATGTATAGAGGACCAGAGGAGGTCTGGGAAGCTGTTCACATATTGGCATAACAAAGGTGATTAACCCAAGACAATTTTACTTTATCTACCATGATATCTGATCAGAAGTATAAGGAGCTGTATATATTTTCACTAAATGTTAGCACATCATTTAAGGATCAGTGAATCTTGTGCAAACCTTTTATAACAAAGCGATCACACCATTTTTCTGGAAGAGCGAATACAGCAGATCATACTGCAGTCTATCAAAGGAGATTCAAATTAAACAATCATAACCTTTGCAAAATGGAAATGTAACCATTTGGGAACGTTACTGTTTTAATAGCACTATCACAATTGAGGAATCTCCTGTGGCTTCACCGTGTCTCCATGGAAACACTTCCCTCCAGTGCTAAAGGGACTGTTCAGGTTAAAGGGCTTTGTTGATGTAAATACATTTCCAACTCTCATTCTTCATTTAAAAAAAAGGACAAATCCACCCCATGTTAAAGACTGAACCGTTTCGCTGATAGGATACACATATAAAAAAAGAGTCCAGATTTGATCTGTTTAATATATGTTCCATATGCTGATTTATGAGCTTCCTCTTCAGTTTGGAGAATGACTATTACATCAATTATATATTTAACTAGATTTGTATGTATTTATTTAAAGGATGTTTCATCACTGTACATTTTTTAGGACAGCTGCCAGCATTTTTGTGCATGCTATTTTTTGAATGCAAGTGAAGAAGGAACGTGAACCAGTTAATTCTTTTATGCTTTTCCTTGTTTCGGGCTGTCAATATCAGTTCTGTTTGCTCCAAGCCTAGAGCCAGAGCGAAAACCCTGTTACGCTGTAAGTCTAAATCAATGACCGTTATCTCTTGGCATGAATCGAATGGCAAATTCGATTCAAATGAGGAACAATTTAAGATCCAGATGTGGACTCCCTTGTGAATGTCTTTGCATGTGAGCTTTGCCTCTATTTCTTCATTTACTGATGACAATAAACCTTTATGGGTGCAGTCAGGACTGCCGTGGCTTTAATGGCATGTGGCATCCTCTAAAATGGGCATCTGTTAATTTAGAAACGACGGAGGGGACTGCGTGGGTTGCTTTTCGCCCATAATAAGTGCACCTTTAGAAGCCTGCGCCGCATCGCCTGATCCATTATTTTCTTCACTATTTTAATTTTGCTCTTAATGATTTTCTAGATTCCCTTTTCCAATTTTAGCATGCTGAGAGTCATAATGGATTTGAACAAGGTGTGTTCGGTATGCGCTAATCAACCTGAGTCGTTTTCAGTGGGTCCGTCACCAGGTGTGGTGTCAGAACGTGCTGACCTTCCGCTAACGACCCGTTCGTGATGTAATTATAACACCAACTGTCCACGCCACCACTTGTTACTGTCATAGGTTCCATGTCCCAGCCGCTTACAGCTTGGTTTGTTCATTCCCACTCTGTATTTTGCAATTCCGATCCTGTTCTTCCTGCCAGCAGTTTGGAAAGTACTGGATCATTACATCTATTTAGAACTAGCGTGTGATGTGGGCTGAGGGACCCGATAGTCCATTTCTCCAGGTCTTTCTTTCAAAAGTAATGTTATCGCAATGAGGGATGGTGGCTTTTTTTTCCTTTTCTTTTCTTACTTTACACAAAGATCCAGCATTGGGCAGGTGACTTCAATGGAGAATTACATCTTGATAGCCCCTTTAGGTGGTTGGTCTTGCATTATAGCAGACATCAACAGGTATGCACACACATGCACTGACCACACACACACACCTTTTTGAAGGAACGTTATCAACTGAGACTAAACCCCTAGGGATAAACACACACATAGTGGTGTCGAGGGGCTTTAGTGGGAATCTGCAATGGCACCACATGTCTGTGTAAGGAAGGCCAGCTAGTAAGAGATGTGGAAGTAATCCTCTGTCTCCTGGCCTCAAGAGGTGCACTAGTGATGGACTGGCAATTTAAATGCATTCACAGTGGGGAAAGTAAAACCAGACGGGTTAAATCAATGCCACAACCTGGATGGGAGTGAAGTTTTGGGGAGAGTGTGATGGAGGCCAGCCAGTGAACATTGTGTGAGTAAACCTCACTCCCTTAGTTGACCCATTCTTCAAAATATCTTAAACTTAGTTAGGGTTAGGGTTATATGGTTAGGGTTTGGGTAGGGGTGTCAAACTCCACTGCTCTGCACAGTTTAGCTTTAACCTCAATGAAACACATCTGATCAAACTACTTGAGTCCTCCAGGCTTGTTTGAAGCCTATAGGTAAGTGTGTTGAAGCAGGGTTGGAACTAAACTCTGCAGGGCCACACCACTCCAAGGACTTTGACACCCCTGGGTTAGGGGAATACCGGAGATATTGTAATGGTGACGTGTCCCGGATGGGAATGTGGTTTAGGAAGTGAATGTAATGAAGGCCAGCTGGTCAGTAAATCTCACTCCCCTTGCTGTTGTTTTTAGTGTCCTTGTTAGCATCTTGCAGTCTTTAGCATTCTTAGCATCCACTTCCCATGCCGGAAACATGAAGTTTGAAACCAATTTGGAGCAGTGACATGTTCAATTGGAGGGGTAGTATTGGTGCCATGACCCGGATGGGAATGAGGTTTAGGGGGATGGGTGTAAATGAGGCCAGTCATTTAGAGCTGTTTGACTAAACTTCACTTCCTGGCCATGGTGTTTAGTATGGGTGTCAAAACGAGATGGTGCATGTTTCTATGGTGCATTGTGATGCAGAAGAAGATGATTCGCTATCGTTTAATAACTGGTTAGGAAGTACATGGTTTTCTGACATCATTTGTCACGGTAGCATACTATGTTGAGGGAGGCAAGACGCATGTGCAAGGCAAGATGTGATGTCGTTTTCTTAATTTGATATTTTATGCATTTAAAAAGCATGTTTTCTTTGAACAGGTAAAATAAAATTTTCAATTTGGATATCTGACTGCTTGTGTTTAATGACAAAATTGTGATTCATGTAAATTCAGACTGGAAATTGAGGATGCAGTGCATTGTCAGTGCATCATGAAATCATATTGAATCGAATCGATGATATTACTGTATGATCGCACTTGAACCCGAACAATGCAACCAGTGTTTAGGTTCACACCCCTAGAGTTTAGCATCCTTGTTAGTGTGCTCATCTCCCATGCTGGAAATGCTGTTCAAATCCCGCGCATAGCAGCAAGGATACCTTGGGAACGATGCAACCTTCTTGCATAATTTTGGTTTCATTTAATTGATGATCTGGCTCCTTGGGTAAACAGCCCGTTTGATTTACAGCTGTTTTTGAAAAATGTCTGATGACAGTGGAGCCAGAGGGTTTTAAACTGTTCTGACGAAATACTCCCCTATCCAACAGTCATTTGGGAACAGTGGGCATGTCGAAGAAGGTTGGCAGTAAAGCCCCAAGCTGCCGTTTTATGCATTCAAAAAGTCAGCCCCCCCCCCCTATATCTTGCCCCCTTGAGTTTCAGCCAAAACCATGCTGGCGAAAGCAGAACTTTCAGTTATTGACTTTTGCCATGGTTTGTTGAATATGTACATGTACACCCACCTCACACAAATTTCCATGGAAGTCATACATTTTCGTCCAAATACACAGCCTGAACCCGCAACCTATGCAAATAAGCATGTAAAACACAATAACTTAGCTTATCTATGCGTGAGTTAGATATCAGAAGAAAATAACTATTGCAAACAGCTTTGTGAATTCTTTCACAATACCGTTTTGGCCTGCAGCATAATGTGAGAGCCGATATGCACAGGAGGCCGTGAAAGGTCTCTGTGTGCTCCATTTATGTGGGGCGCTGTGCTCGTAACGATTGATTTGCAGTATGTTTGGGGTTTCTAAATCTGCAACATGGTGTGTTTTATAACCCAGGGAATGAGCTGTGAGACTACTTTGAACCGAGGCACTTACTGTATTACGAAAAATTGATGAAACTCCGAATTTCATATGGAAATGTGCCAGCTCGGCTGATTGATTTCTTTATAGATCCATTAGAGGTGATGATTTATGAGCATCTTGGAAGATCTCACAAATTAAAAAAAACTTTAGCTACGGACAACTGATGAATTGATATTTAAACTAATAAAACAACAGCAAATAATGTTTATTTAATATTGGCAACCTGATGGAATCAAATAACAAGTGTCAAGGGTCTCCCGCAGGGCGTCGGCGTACTATCCCGGGTAAAGTGGATTGAAATTAGCACACGATGCCAGGCTCTTGCTCAAGGCAACTATTCTCCTTCAGCGGTGCCGTAGATGACAAACAGAAGGAAGGAAGGAGTGTTAGAAGCAGACACTTGTCAATGCAAAGAAACCGTGACTCTGCCTCCAATCAAAGCGACAGGAAAAGTCATATTCAGCACGAACGGATTTGCCCAGTTTTTCAGAAATCCCGCAGCAGCGTAGCGTAATTGAAAACAGGGGTGAATAATCAGTGAAACAAGTCTGTTGAAAAGCTAATTGATCTCATATGCAAACAGAATTAAGTTAAAAGCTGTTGGGCTGTGTCTGGTGCTCTGTTATTGTCAATTCTGAGCCTTCACTTTCACAATGAGAAAGGAAAGGAAATATTCAAGGCCTGGAAGAGAACGGATGGAAAAGGGAAAATGCTGGATGGACACAAAAAGAATAAAAGAGGTAACACCACCCCAAATGATACATTTATTCAATTCAAGATCTCACAAAGCTTGAAAAAAAAAAAAAAAGGGGGGGGGGGGGGGGGTGTCTCATAATAGAATCACTTCATCAGGAACTCAAGTGCTTGAACGCAGGATCCATCTGTTCGCTGTATCGTCTGGTTCCCCCTTCTCCTCATCTTTTCCTCCCTCACCTCCCATTTGCACCACATAGGCCTGATTTATCAAGGATTGGCTCTCAGGTGTGTGTGTGTGTGTGTGTTCTTAACAGAACTGAGGGAACGTATTACTGTGTTTCATTACTGCTGTACGAGACGTTAAGATAATCATTCAAATCGCTCAGAGTCGAACCCCACCCGGCTGCTAATTCAATCTGCCCACAGCAAAACATGCCAAACAACATCCATTATGGTCACACAGTTAATTGGCAGCGGGTGGGGGCTCAGGCTTGAGTCGGGGGGGAAGCGGTGCAGCGGACAAAAGCAATCTTGTCTTTTCACCGGCTTCACATAGTGAAACACAGCGATGCTCTTGCGATGCTTCGTATTGTCATTTGACAATAGACAAAGACACATAGGACAATAAAATAAACGGCTGGTGGGATGATTTCTGACTGAAATATGTTGCAGTGCTTCATTACGCTGAGAAGTGGTTTAAATATAAATGACTGAGTAACCTGAATCCCTATGAAGAAGTTTTAAATGTTACGGTTAGGTTATAGAGTTAAGTAGGTATATACAGTATATCATTTCTATACCTTTTTATGTTCTGCTTTTTGTTATATGTTTAGTTTCTAGTTAAAAACTCACAATATATGACTGCATTTTATTTTCAGCTTTCAATTTAAATGTTTCTGTTCATGTGTATGATGAGATTTGACATTTATTGAAAAAGTCACTGTAGTTTTTAAGCCAGACAAAACATGTTTCTGGTTGTTAAATTAAAAATACATTTAAAGATGTACTGTATGTATTGGCCAAAGCTGAAAGCATTTTAGTGTCTGCATCAAATTAAAGTTACTAAAGTGATTTTATTTACATAGGAAGCTTATTAAATATATGTTATATATATATATATATATATATATATATATATATATATATATATAT